>MU558692.1:3517539-3632539 GCA_024362625.1 Silurus asotus | reverse complement strand
GCATCTTTCAAAACTACCTGCATGTCTTCCCTCACCACATCCATAAATCTCTTCTTTGGTCTTCATCTTTTCCTCCTTCCTGGTGGCTTCATCCTCAGCATTCTCCTACCGATATACCCCATGTCCCTCCTCTGCACATGTCCAAACCATCTCAATCTCACCTCCCTCACATTGTTTTCAAAATGTCCTACATGTGCTGTCCCTCTACTTGTTTCTAATCCTGTCCATTCTCATCGCTCCCAACGAAAACCTCAACATCTTCAGCTCTGCTACCTCCAGCTCCACCTCCTGTCTTTTACTCAATGCCACTGTCTTTAAAGCACACAACATCACAGGTCTCACCACAGTCCTATAAACTGTAATGGAAAAGGAAATGTAAAAAGGATGTTTCAGCTTATATTTTTTAATAGCATGTGAGTTTGTACGTATAAAGGGGTGTGTGATAACAGCCTTCCTGTCTGTGTCCATCAGCGCTGTCCGAAGGCGATCAGGTGGAACGGCATGGCTGGGCGACCGAGGAGAGACATCGCAGAGCCGTCGAGGAACCATACTGGGCATATTCAGGTGGGTGCACACACACATGCGCACACACACACCCACACACACGCATGGACGACTTGTTATTTTCAGGGATTAGTGACTCACATACACACATACACACACGGATGAGGAGACTGCTCACAGGGCTGTATACACATGGATGAAGAATCCTGCTGGTCATGGTCAGGTAAGTCACACACAAACACACACACCAACACCAGATTATGTGAATAGCCTTCTATCTCTCAAATATTATTATCTTATTACATAAATGGGTATTTTTGGTCCCTATAAAGAACCACACACACACACACACACACACACACACACAAACACACACACACACACACACACACACACACACACACACACACACACACACACACACACACACATAAATACATACACACACATTTCTGTTCTATCTTTGTGAGGACCTGCCATAATTTTTAAGGCATTAATAAATGCTGTGTAAGTATCAGGTTTAAATTTGAAAGCGTCTCTTTTTTTCACACCCAAATCCTCACCAGCAGTTAACAGCAAAGCTTCACCCCGCTACATCATCGGCCATCATCATCATCACGTATCCGATCCTCTGTCCTCTATTTCTCTAGTAATCAGATAAGAAGTCTTTTTTTTTTTTTAAATAAACAGCAACACTAAATATACAAGAGAAAATTAACGTGACTCTTCAAATTAACGTCATTTGTTTCCTTTTAAGAAAAATTTACATTCTGGACATCTGTGAAAACTAAACCCATTTACTGCATTTAAATGGCATATTACAGCAAAGTACAAATATATATATAACAAAATAAATAAATAAATAAATCAGATTATTCTCAACAACAAAAAAACTAAAAATCAAACGCACTCTACAGAGTTTTCTTTAAGTTTTAGTTTGAAATGATCCCAAACTTCCTGTCATTTTCTTTGGCCTGAATCAGTGGAAGTTCGTTTGTGCCACATTTAATAAAAAAAAAATTTTTTTTTTCTTCGCAATTCCAAATTTCTTTTTCTCTCTCGCAATTCTGACTTTATTTCTCGTAAACATCCATCATTTCTGGTGGATCCACCGGTAATCATGTTGTGGGCCTGAAGTTTGAAGCTGTTGCTGTATAAACTGCTGTACGCTCCTCTGCTTCATCTGTCTTGTTCCGTCTCCTCCAGAGCTGCTAGTTAGTCCGACTTCTCTTCAGGGATCGGACGCTTAGTTTCATGCTATGCGATTTTATTGATTGTAGCCCGTTTCATTCACAATGTGTAAAGCTCTCTGGCACTACAGAGGGGTGACGCTGCCCGTTTGGATAAATAAAAGTCAGAATTGCGGGAGAAATTAGACGAACTTTTTTTTTTTTTTTTTGTGATGAAAACAGGCTTCCATATGAATCTTCTCCACGTTCCTCGCAGTTTTCTCTCCTTTCCTCCATTTTATTTTGATTCTGCAGCGTGTGCTTACCCGTCCAGAGCACTCTGGTGTATAGCGGGTGGTGCATCAGTAATAGTGGTCCGTGGGGAAACACAGTGCTCCGTGTTTTGTTTTTTTGGTATTCGAATTACTCAAGGAATCGTTTCAGCCCTACCAAGATTTAAAAAGTCAAAATTCGGATTAGCAGCAAAATAAACGTTTATCCTTTTGTTTATTTATTTCTTTGATGCAGTTTCTTACTTTTTCCGATCGAGCTGCAGGCTAAAACCCGAGAAAAGCCGACGTACCAACATCTACTGGTGGATCGTTACGTCTAAACGAGTTCCGTTGGTCAATTTCCGTCCACTCGTCCAATTTCTTCTCCTCCACCTATTTCTCCTTAGCTCCACTGCCTGATGAACTCTCCTGGCTTTTCCTTTTATGAATGTCCCTGCTCTGAAAAAGTGACTCGGCCTGTCCCTTCGAGCGGGATTTACAGAGGAGCGGTATTAATCTTTTGCTGTGCAACCAGACCTGCGGCAATAAGCCATCTTTATTTCATTTATTTAAATCTCTCTCGCTCTGTGTGGGCTATAATCGAGAGTCATCATGGAGCGAACCATTAGAGACAGACGCTCAGATCTGGGCTGCAGGTGGAGGGTTTTTTTTCGTGTGTTCCCTTTCGTACATTTTTCTTTTTTCAAAACTGAGGCACATCCTTCACATCGAGTAGGTTTCATTTCCACTCATAATATGATGGATTGGGTGCCACGAGCAAAGTTCTTTGCTAAATATTAATAATACGGCTATTTTTGACTCGGGAAACGGGTGTACAGACATTTTTTTAACTACCAACACAACCTGTCATTATATTTCGGACATTTTTTTGTTTGTTTGCTTGTTAAATTTCTTGTAGAGTTTCATTACTACATTTGCCACCTGGATACCTGTAGGGCAGACTTTCTACACAGACAGGTTTAAAATGTTTTATTTAGCAGCACTGGAAGGTGTCTATAGTGTCAGTGCAGTATTTCTTTTCTTTAACATGGGAATTGAGTTTCTCTGTAACATATCAAGGTGCAATATGGTTTCTAGCTGTTATAACGTAAGTGATAAATGCTATTCTCAGTAAGGTTTTCTTTTCTCTTTTTTCTTCGGTTAATACGATTTTAAGAGATTTGCGTTATTAAATATTCATGGTAATCCTAAGCACACTATATGGATACCTGAGCAGAAGTTTGTGGACACCTGAGCATTAGAATGGTATGTGCTTTTTAGACACAGTTCCTGTTTGCTGTTAAAATAACCTCCACTCTTTAAGATGCTTTTATCTATATAGTATATTGTAGATCTCCTAAAAGCATTTTTAGATCCTCCTCCTCATTAGGACAAAAATGACTTTTTATGTCCGTTTAATAATAATGCAAAACCCTGTATTTTGTTCAGTAACACACTGGGGGGAAAAACACAGAAAACATCGAAGGCTGTCTGGGATTTTTGCCTGCAGAGACAGAAAAACTGACGCAAGTTCTCCAAGACATTTGAAAGCCACTCTCCTTAGAAAACGATTACGATTTGAAAACCAATTATGATTTGGCTGTTGTTTGGGGCTCGGTGCAGTAATTATTTTACTACTTTTAAAATTATGAATTCAATTATTTCCAATAAAAAAAAATAATTGGAAGCATCTTTAGCCCACAGAAGTTCTTCACATGTGAATTCTTTTTTAGCACATTTTAGCTACACCTTGATTTCATTCCAAACCACAATATCTTACCTGTCTGTCTGTCTCTCTGTCTGTCTGTCTGTCATTCTCAATTGGGTTAATTGTGTGAGTAAATCTCTTTCTGCTTTCTCTCTCTCTCTTTCTCTCTGCAACTTTTTTGTTCTCTTTTTCTCTATCTGTCTTATTTGGTCTGTCTGTCTTTTGCATCTCTCTCTGTCTGTCCATCTGGCCTTATTACCGTCCCTCTTACTTTCTTGCTTGCATCCTTCGTCTTTTTCTGCATCTCTTTTGGGTTTTTTCTCTCTCTCTCTCTCTCTCTCTCTCTCTCTCTCTCTCTCTCTCTCTCTCTTGACAATACTTGGCCACTCCATCACCTTCACCTTCCTTAGCAAAGCAGTTGTCATATTGGCGGTGGGTTTGGGGTCGTTATTATGGGGAAAAATGCGGTTTCTGAAAGGAGGTCGCCATGTTCTTCTTCAGAATGTCACAATACATGGAATACATGTATGCAGCCCCATACCATGATGCTACCACCACCATGCTTATGTTTTTTAAAGCAACTTCTGCACCTGACGCACTGCCCACTGTACTGTAACTGAGTTTCAGGGTGGTACCGATCTTCTCAGAGAGTCTTTGCCATGAGGTGCCATGTTGAACATTCAGGGGTCAGTATGAGAGAATTGTACCCAAAACACCAAATTTTAACTGCTTTATTACAAGATACACAAATTTGTATGTTCCTGTCAAGCAGACAAAAACATGAACATGATAAATTATATAATATATATATATATATATAGTGCAGTTGTACACAAATGCAAGGTGTTGTAGAAGCTTCTGATGCAGCGTGGAAATCCAATTCGGGATGCGTGAAGTAATCAAAAACGAATGCAGAGTAAATTTCAAGGCATCTGGAGACCTTTTATTTCCCTGTCAATGAGGCAGGAAATGTTTTATGTCTCCATATGGGTTTAGGGATGAATTATGTAATGTGTCATGGGGTGTTGTGACGAATGGTGTTTTTTTTAGTGTGTGTAGGTGTGTGTGAGCACTATTGTAGCACCCGTTCAACAGCCACGAAAAGTTTCCGAGTTTTTTCAGCATGACCCTTTTTGATCATCCTGGTAATGAGTGGCACGTCGCGGCTTCGAATCGTGTACTCGTACACGAGCATCCTTGTGTCGGCACGTCTGTCCCGGAGCGAGTGGGTGTGACTAAAAGAGTTTCACATGTGCTGGTTAGCACAGTTTCAAGCTTTTTTGTGGATGGAGGAGACTTTCATATCTGATAGCCATCACGGCTCATGATGGAGCCCGTAAGCAGGGAGAGGCTGTGGGCAGAGAGCGTCCGTGGAATTGTGGGAGGAATGTTAGGATTCATTTAGCCAGCAGTGAGTGCAAGATTTTCCTCTTTCCAAAGATGCAATTATAGCCTGTTTTCAGACTGGACTTTTAAGATGGAAGGTTACCATAGATACAGAGAGGAGAGTTTATTTTATTTATTTTTTTATTTCGAAAGTACAAGAGTCAAAGTTGTTTCCTTTTTGCCCTTTTATTATCATTAAAGACAGTGTTACATGTTGAGTACTGCCAGACAATACATGTGCAAGCTAGCATTATTTAAACTCAGATATTTCTCTTTTTTTTTTTTCTTTTTTCATTTTACTTTTTTTTTCTCTCACAAATTATTCACAGCCACTTTGCATGTGCTAATTTCACTCAGACTCTCTGTCTGGGTGTGTGAGACACTTCGACTCTAAAAGCAATAACGTTTTTCACGCGTTCCTACACACTGTTTTTTTTTTTTTTCCAACATCGTGATCACGCAAAGCAACAAAGCAAGACGCGGTGACGGTTTTGTTTTTCCGGCGTGGTTCGTTTTTCTCTTACCAAAAATGAGGTTAGATTCCATGGCGGTTCTGCTCCCACGGTCGAGCTCACCGTCCGCACCTGTTGCTTTAGTTAGCATGCGGCGTAGGGCGTAAGACTTTATTCAGAGGCAGATGGCGACGCCACGAGTCCGTCTTTAGGACGCAGGAAGGCACATGCTAATTAGGAGCTGAGCGAAGGGTACAAAAACGAAGTGAACTTCAGTTAGAAGCCTTTATCTCATGGTGACGGTGGACGTTCGAAATTCTTCTTAGAGAAGAGGAAGAAGCGAAACAAACCGAAGCAAGCACGATGGGACAAACCAGAACAGATCCCGACGTTCTATATATAGCCCCAGAGTCGATATATAGCTTCTGAATTTCTCCAAGTGTGTGACCACTAATGGGGCAGCGGTTGTTTTCCTGCCCAGACTGTAGTGTCAGGCGTCATTTATTATTCATCACGCATTACCAGAGAGGCTCCTCCTGGGTTTACTGCCTCGCTTCAATCTCAACGTCATCCGAAATATTTAGAAAGCATGCTCATTACCATCAAATCCCTTGCCATGGAATTTATTGCGAAATGACAGAAAGTCGAACAGAGGACTATTCCTATATTTAAGGGTGGGACCGGTTTTCCCCCGGAAGCAAGGGTTGCTGTTTGGGTTTCGTTGGGTTTAGGTGTGTTTCGGATTTGCATATACATATAATCTGTATTTTTCAGCCTTGCTATAGCGCTTCTAACAATGGACAAAGCAGCTTTACAGGAATCTGGATGCAGATTTAAATCCCTAATGAGCAAGCCAGAGGCGAGAGTGGCGACGAAAACCTCCCTAAGACGACATGAAGAAAAAGGCCGTGAGAAGCTCGAGCTTCAAAAGTAAACATGCGCTCTTCTAGGAGGACGTCGGATAGAGGGATTATAAATCATTAGAGTACACAAGTGTAGTAGAGGAAAGACAAACAGTGGTGTTATTGTGAGTCCTGGGATGAGCAGGAGACAGTTATTATGATTCCAGAAGCAGCTTTTACTACATAGATCAGGCGTAACATTGTATCCACATAATATCGTGTTGGTTCCTCCTTTGCTGTTGAAACAGTTCTGACCTGTCGAGCAGTAACAGCATTAACATCTTCAGCAGCTTGAGCTACAGGAGCTCGTCTGTTGGATCGGATCACTCGGACCAGCCTTCACTCCCCATGTGCATCAGTGAGCCTCGGCCGTCCGTGACCCTGTCGCCAGTTCACCACTGTTCCTTCCTTGGAGCACTTTTGATAGAGACCAGGAACATCCCACAAAAGCTGCAGTTTTGGAGATGACCCAGTTGTCTAGACGTCACAATTTCGTCATTTCAAACTCACTCGAATCCTTACGTTTGCCCATTTTTCCCGCTTCAAACACGTCAACTTTGAGGATAAAATGCTCACTTGCTGCCTAATATATTTGACACACTAACAGGTGCCATGCTGAAGAGATAATCAGAGTTCTTCACTTCACCGCTCATAGTGTTATAATGTTATAATGATATACCTGGTCGGTGTATTTAGTATAATATTCAGGGGAAGATCATTGAATAGTGCAAGGGTCTTTAAAATACATTTTTATGACTCTAGCTTCGGTCCCCGTATACCACCTCCAACTCAATCCGAAGCAGTATTCGAGAACGGATAACAGTGCCCTTGTCCTGAAGGCGTTTTTAATGAACTCCTAAGATGATCCACTCTCTCAGCGAGCCGCTCGCCCGCCTACCAAGCGACTCCGCTCTGTTTACACTCAGCTAAGCAGCACCTGCTCTTTTCTCCCCTCGCTTCGGCGTCCTCTTTTCTTCCTCCCGTCACACTTTGCCAAAGGTCCCTCACACCTGCCCTATCGACTTCCAGTCTGCAAAACCCTGACGTGAGCCCAAATGCACAGAGATTCTCTGCTCAAACAAAGTGACATGACTCCTAAGACTCTCAAGAATGGGAGTTACGACCTCATATCGACTCCAGGTTGTTGTCGGTGAGAGGAGGTTTTTTTTTGGTGTTTTTTTTTCTCACCTATTTGTGGTGTATATGCGGCTTATCTGCATGTAGTAAAACACCTTTTCGGTTAAATTCTATTCGAACCTCACGCTGAAAAACAGAGCGATTGAATGCACTTTCGTGGAGTAATGTATTTTTTTATTGATTAGCTATTTGCAGAACATTTGCCCTGCGTGAAGTTATCTCAGGCAATTTATACATCAATAACAGTCACATTTCTGTGTAATGCAACACAGCCAGGAAGTGAATTTAGCAATTAAATAGCGTGGCGCAATAACGCGTTGTAATGTGGTCTGAAAAAAGCGCTCTTCCATGTTTATGCTGGATTCGGCAAGGTCATTAGGAGCAGAAAGGCGTTTAAAACGAAATATAAATGACACGCTTCTCGCAAATATTCGCATTCAATAGTCACAAAATGTAGACATGGACACCATGTTGCTTTTTATTTTATTTTGGGATAAGACCAAAATAAATGGCCATGCAATTTGACAGGCATCTCAGTTGAGCTGAGTAATGCATGGAGCCTGTAAGTGCTTCCTGTCTGTAGGGTCTATCCAAACTGTTAAACAAAATCAATACGGGCTTCCTGGAACATGTCAAGCAGAGTTTCGAACCTCAAAGTTTCTGGCTTTGTCAACTTTTTCATAATTTGCCATTGGGGAAAAAAAGAAAATAGAAATCAACCTCGATTTTCAATTGCGTTATTAGAACTAGCCTACCCAAGGTTCTGTTCACTGGTTATTAATTTTTTAAACCCATTGTGGCCTTGGCACTACTGATATTATTAATAGAAGATGATAACAGGCGAAACGAGCGATCCCATTCACTTTCGGGGGCCCACGTAGGCAATTTCACCAAGGATGGCGCGTCTAAATGGAGAGCTCTCAGCCTTTCAGCGCCACTTTATGAAAAGAGATGAAGATGGAAATTGATATGTTGTCTTCGGCGCACCGCTTTTTGATGTGTGAAGAGAGCCCGGCTTGCCCCCACCCCCCACACACACACACACACACACACACTTTTAATAGAGAGAATAGAAAAATTTGATAATTTTTTTGTTGAGGTTTTACTTATAAAAAGGAAAAAGGCAGTTCCCATGCTGGCATGTTTGCCTTTCAGGAGCTTGTAGCTATTGAATATCTCAGCTAGCCATTTTTCTTTTGGTTGTCCCTGCTTTTTTGCTGTTTATCTATGTGACAGTGTGTGTGTTTTTTTTTTTTTATTATCGGTGTCCTCTTTATCTCCTTGAATTAGCTAAGCTTGGTGAAGCACAGCTTTCCTGTGGTGGCACTGACATCCTCCAGGTGTTATGTTTGAGAGCTGGCTGGCCCCATTTTGCATAATTTATCAACAAAATGCATTTTTTTGTGTATACAGCATGAGATTCTGTCAGCTGTATTTGTTTTCCAACATGCTTGGGACTTAGTTTCATATTCACCAATTTGCAATGTGGCCTGATAATGAAGTTTACGGAAACGAACACAATAGCAGTGTCTGAAATGGTGTCTCTGGATTGGTTGGGGATTAGAATGGGATTGGTCAAACTTCAGACTTTGTGCAGAGGTGTGTGGGATCATTCAGACTTTCTACACAAGTGTGTGGGATCATTCAGACTTTCTACAGGAGTGTGTGGGATCCTTTAGACCTTCTACAGGAGTATGTGGGATCCTTTAGACCTTCTACAGGAGTATGTGGGATCATTCAGGCTTTTACAGGAGTGTGTAGGATCCTTCAGAGTTTTTACAGGAGTGTGTGGGATCCTTCAGACTTTTTACAGGAGTGTGTAGGATACTTCAGACTTTTTACAGGAGTGTGTGGGATACTTCAGACTTTTTACAGGAGTGTGTGGGATCCTTAAGACCTTTTACAGGAGTGTGTGGGATCCTTCAGACTTTTTACAGGAGTGTGTGGGATCCTTTAGACTTTCTACAGGAGTGTGTGGGATCCTTAAGACTTTCCAGGAGTGTGTTTGTCCTTCAGACTTTGTACAGAAGTGTGTGGTGTCAGTCAGATTTTTTATTTTCATGAATGCACCATGCAAAGTTAAAATTTGGACGTTTGTTTGAGGATGTAAAAAGAAAAATTAGCTCTTTCTTTTACGATATTATGCAGGGTATTTTTGTTTCTTTTTTTTTTTTTTTTTGAAGGACAATACTACTCATGCACTGTATAGTCAAGTGTGTAGTGTATAGCATTCAGTATATATATTGCATTGCCCACTTATTGAGAGACTCATTATTGTCAGGCTGCTCAAAAAAAAATTGCCTTCCATTGCAGCTCATTACATAAACACACAAAATCCTTCAATCCCCTCAGGGATTACCTCAGGGAATTCTATACACACACCATTTTACACATTACAGGCTACACATTTAGCATTCTAAGTATAGCTCTATAACCTGTAACATTTGCTTTTCCTTGGGTCTATTATTTAGCCAGAATGATTTCGAATAGGCGTTTTGAAATCACACAGTTAGTTAAATGTGTATAAGGAAGTATTTATATATGTGCTTGCTTTCAGTTAAGATAGTGGCACTTATTTTATTAAGGTGTGATTAATGCAGCGTGCATTTCTTGTTTGACCATTTTTATAAAAAATATAACTAAATAAATATGACGTGAAATTCAAACCTTCAATAAATAATAAATTATTAATAACACACGTTTTTTCATGACATCCTTTTTTTACTCATATATTAAAAAAATATAAAAACTCTACCGGAAAGTCATTTTTAATCACTAAACATTTGTTTGCTCCAAGTCTCAAATCAAGAACCAAAATCCGCCATGATTCACACATCCGCCAATTAAAAACGTCCGTGTGGAAACACAACAAAAGTTCCGTTCGGCATCCTGATGATCAACTTTATTTAAAACACCATAACCTCCAAATATTTACAAGTATATTTTGTCTTCATGCTTAATGTTGAGTTTGGTTTCACTAATGATCACACATTTGCATAAAGCATCCATATTTGTGCACGCGCATGTTGATTAGAGAATTAACTTGAAAAGTAGTAATCTAAGGTACATTTAGAGCAGGTAAAAATGTGCGATTAATAAATGACCTGGATTGTATTTGTTGGTGCGTGGGATGTTGATATCGCACAGTGGATATGATTAGTAAAGAATCTCGCATATTTTATAGCGAATGGACTGAGTAAAAGTTTTTCAAATGGCCCTGGGTTTAAAAATCATCACCGTTCACATCAGGGATGAATTTGTAAAGCAGACACCGCACGTGTCCTTTCTCTTTTTCTGCGCTCTGGAACCTTCAGTGCTTATAAGCTCAGTGTTGTTGAAACAAACATTTTTATTTTCTGTCGTTTTTTTTTTATTATTTCCTGACAGGAACATTTTTCATTGATTAGACTGCTAATTACACAGCGGCGGGTGCACTGGTGAGACTCAGAGAAGCGGAGAGTGGAATTCCTAATAACGCTCCCCTCCCTTCCCCCTTTTTTCTGATAGAGAGATAGGCCAGTGTGAAAAAGTGAGAAAGCATGAGCAAGAAGAAATAAAAAGCTAGGAATGGAGAGCTAGACCGAGACGGAGGAGACTGGATGTGTAGGAAGGGAAAGCGAGTAAAACCGATGGGTCGTGATGATAAACAGCGACGGGCCTTACTGGGCACGTTAATGAGAGTGTAGCGCTTATTTGCGTTTGACTTTTTAGCTTTAGCTGTCATCGTTCTCTCCTTATACGTCTCTTTCGGCTGCGTTTAGGTTTTATTGTGTGTGCTTGTCTATGTGCTTGTTGGCTTGTGGACTTATCGTCTGTGTCACGAAGTTTTGCAGCCTGGCTCCTTTCTTCACAAGTTCATCACCATATGTACGCTAAAATGACAGCAGCACTTGATGTGATGTCACTTTTCAATCATTGTGGCCCCTCAAAAACCCCCACAATCCAAATTCTTCACACATCTCTACTAGCGATGCTTTGGCACGAATGATAACGATGTGATGCATCGGTTTAAACATATTTGCGTCGTTAACAACTGAGATATTTATATATAATTATTAGTAGATGCTCTGTATGCTCTAATTTTTGACCAATATTTTATAGGTAGATTGAATTTTCTCAGCACCACTGCTGCTATGTGAATATGACGCATCACAACGCTATGGAGACCGAGGCGTGTCCTGACAGTCACATACAATACAGATTAACATGGCAGAGGTAGAGCTGCATCTTCCTGGAAACAGAACAGGAAAAGAACATCTGGTTTGATTTAATCTTTTTTCTTAAATTTTTTTTTTTTTTTTTTTTATTTTTTTTTTTTAATTTTTTTTTTTTTTTTTTTTTTGCACTAAAAAGACCTGTGTGTGAAAGGGGCAAATCGTTCGCATCGCATCGCCCTTACTTATTTAGATTGACATCCCTAATCTCTACTAATAAAACTTTCGGTTGCTATAGAAATAGGAAAACATAAAAGACCAAACACCTACAAAGTATGGAGGCTTAAGATTGTCTGATTTTGAAAGAAGTCTCCAGTGTTAGGTTGCTAGTTAGGACTGCTAGGTTATAGTTTGTAGCTGGAAAGTGATAAACCATACGACGTTACCACGTTTGGTTCACCTGTTCACAATGGGAACACCACCATGAACCCAATCTACCTCACACTTCTGTTTCTTGCATTCGCACTAAAATTGTCTTGTGTCTTTATTGTCCTTAAAGCCGTGCTAATTCAGTATTGCTGTGCTGTTGAGCGTAGTGGAAAATGTATCCTGACTAGAGGACACACGCTTGACGCTTGACTCGCAAACCTCGCGCTAGCTCACCTTCTAAATCTTTGCCTTTTTTTTATGTAAAATAGCCAGTTCTACTTGGTGTGAGTGTGTGTGTGTGTGTGTGTGTGTGTGTGTGTGTGTGTGTGTGTGTAAGCAGATTGCAATTCTGTTAACATCATCATTAGGTTATGATACAGATTTCTGTCTCAAACTCCTACTGTTTTCCATCTGTGTGTGTGTGTGTGTGTGTGTGTGTGTGTGTGTGTGTGTGTGTGTGTGTGTGTGTGTGTGTAATGTAGTGGTCTATAGGAAGCTACAAGCGCAACGACAGCACCCCTTAAATTAGCCATCTAGGCCATGCTAGCAACACTCTGCAGTATCGTCTTGACTTGGATCATCTTGACACTTATCTCAGAAAAAAATGAGCGAATAGAAGGATAAAGGAGAAGGAGAGAGAGAAAAAGAGAGAGAGAGAGAGAGAGAGAGATGAGTACTGCAACTAGGTTGCAGAGTGCACGCTGTAATTTACTTATCTGCTTGACTAAGTCAAATATCTCTGTTTATTTTGTAGGTGTTTCTCATCCCTTCTTTTTCCCTCTATCGCTCTGTATCTCTCTTTCTCTCTCTCTGTCTCTTTCTCCATCTTTCTTGTATGCAACAGTAAAGGCCAGTGGTGTAGGATTGGAAATAAAGCATAGCTGATATATTTGGATTGTAAATATTCCACCTCCCCACTTCTGGAGCTCAACACAAAGAGTCCAAGTTTGGGTTCGTATTCAGGTGAAAGAGAGTTGGAGAGAGAAAGAAAGAAAAGAAAAAAGAAAGGAGAAAATATCTGGTTAAAAGTTTTTTTTTTTTTTTTGTAATTCTAAAAGTATAACAGTTACATTTCATCCAGAATATATATCCCAAGTGTACCCCATGTTCTCCTAATCAGGTTTTTCACGAGTTCTTAAAAAGTCTAACATTTAAAAAAATCTAAATTTGAAATGTTCTAAATTTAGACGTCTATGTAACACCAGCTCATTAAAATGCTCCTGCAGCACTTGACAATAGCACTTTTCCATGGTTGTTGTAGTTCTTTCTATCGTTCCAAATAAAATTTGCTGTATTTCGACTACAAACGAGATCGACATGCAGCGCTTAAATTGAGTCAATCTTATGAGGGTCCCCCAGTTTTTGTGTAATTAAGAGAGTTTTTGTAAAAATAATCTTAAGTCTATTTTTTACTTGTCATGGGGGGGTCCCTCATGAATTCGAGCACTGCCCACATTTAACAACCAATCTGCTTTCTGCTAATGGCACAAATCTTATCTTGATTGTAGCACAGACGTAAAATGGATTTTATTTTTTTAGCTATAGGGGAAGTTTATTTCGCTTGAAAATTCAATAATTTTTTTTTTTGCTTCCATGATATAGGTCTCAAATTTTATACTTAATGGTCTTTAAAAGGTCTTAAAATTTTTACAATTTGATTTGGTGAAATTCGCAGAAACGATGCTAATTTATGTTGTTTACGACCTGCTAAAGAGAGCACGAGGAATCTTTTTGTCACTGCTTTTAATATGAACTAAACAAAGCTCTATTTATTTGACCAGGAAGGCCGCGAGGCACGTTAGTCACATCGAGTCATGTTTGTTTCGAATATTCTCAGCTTAAGTTAAGAATCTTCTCAGCTTTATACACCAGAAGTCATCCATCAATCGTAAAACTAGCATGAATCCGCGGTATGTTTGTTTTTTAAATGATTGATAATCTATGCTTTTTTACACTTTTTTTTACAGTCAAATTCAAACAATTCACCTGCTTGCTGTGTGTGTGTGTGTGTGTGTGTGTGTGTGTGTGTGTGTGTGTGTGTGTGTCTTATAGTTACAATGAGGATTTGCATGACTTATAGGGATTAGCACTTTTTAGCATAATTACAGGCTTTTATGTCTCAAGGCTGCAATATTTTAATTTGCAGCGTTTCAGCACCGAGTCTAGTCCATACGGTCACGTCCTGATTCCTGCATTTACGACCCATTCATTATTAAATGGAGAAAGGTGTGTGTGGGTTTTCCTGAACGACTCATACAGAGATTATGGAAAAAAGTTTTGTGGACACCTTACCATAAGATTCGTTTGTGCTTTTTTTTTTTTTTTTTTACATTACCTTTTGCTGTTATAATAACCTCCTCTTTTCTGGGAAGATTTTGGAGCATTTTTTTTGGAGATTCAATCATATACAATGGTGGTAGTAAAGTCAGGTTCTGATGAAGATGAGGAGGCCTGGGTTTCATCCTAAAGCTTTTCAATAGGGTTGAGGTCAGAGCTCTATAGCAGGACACTCAAGATCTTTCAGTCCAACCCATGTCAAGCATATCTTCAAGGAGCTGGCTTTGTACACAGGGACATAATAATACATTTTGCAGCCAAAAACTTAAGCAAGGTCACGATCGAACTGATGATAACAGCAGGTCCGGGTTAAAAATGAAAACCGCTGCTGTTTGTTATTATTGATATGCTTATTACGAGCTGTCACTGTTATCATCTAATTGCGCTTGCACTGGGGTTACAAAGCACAACCCAATAAAGCCGAGAGGAGCCAGGGAGCAGTAAAAGGGAAACGGAAACACTTGAGGGGCTCTGCTTCATGCACCGTGACCCGCTGTGCTTGAGCTAGTATCCAGACTAGAGTGTGTGTGTGCGTGTGTGTGCGTGTGTGTGTGTGTGTGTGTGTGTTTGTGTGTGTGTTTTCAGCGGCAACTCTATCAGCTGAAGCTTTATCGTACCTCTGTAGGAGATGCAGGTATGCTGGTTTCCATTGATGATTGATGGTCATGTTTTAGTTTTTCAAATACTATGTAATGCCCACGTTGGTGTCCAGTTTATTAGGAACACTCACATGCTTCAGGACCGAAATTCTTTACTGTGCTTTTTTTCCGCAAACGTTTCGTTTTACGTAAACTTCAGAATCCCGTTTCTAATCGTAAAGAAATCCACTGTGGAATTTAGTTGTTGCTTTACATTGTGAGATGCTTTTCAGTTCAGCGCAGTTGTCAAGAGTGGATGCTTAAGTTACTAAAAGCCAATACATTCTCCCTGCCCTCTCTCATGAACTGATGCACTTTGGCACCACAACATGTGCCCGTCTGTCACAGGCCATCGTTGTACACTCTGAGATATACGAGGTGGTATCAAAAAGTTTCCAGACTAGTTTTGTAACACACCAACAGAGGGCAGCACAAGGCTGCACGCATAGTCACAGGGAGCATCGAACTATTCGAACCACACATCTGCTATTCTGACCACGTGCACACACTGTTGGGTTTTACTACCTTCAGGTGTCTTCATTGCATCTAAACGATGTGTAGTAGACAGCACAAATTTCAAATTTTGGATTTGAGGTCAAGCGGCTTGGCGCACCGGTTGTAACGTTATTACTTCTGTGTACATTTTATGCATATTATTTATAAAGGATCGCCAGTAGGATGTCTCTTCATGGGGTAAATCATCTCAACTTTTTGTTTTAATACCACCTATTTGACTCGGGTTTCATGCACAAACAATAAGCAATGTCAATCATGCGTAGTTAAGCGCCTGTAATGGAAATACGATGCTAATCTCCTGCTAATATCTTTTGTCCTGCTGTTCTTCATTAACTAAAGTTATTACGGGCAGTTGAAGAAAGTTTTTTTTTTTCCTTCTCTCTCTCTGAAACATTAGCCCCCTAGTTAGATATTAAATGCGTGGGACTCGGGGGTTGCCGAGGTGCTATTATCCTTTTTTTTGCAGCCGCAAAGCTTTCACAGTTGTCACACTTCATGAGGCTTTCACAGCTGTCGAACTTAAACTCCACAATGAATCTTGAGCATTTTAATGCCTTCGATACTTTCCGGTTTAATGTCGATGCTTTGTCCTGCAAAGCTGATATAAGTAGGAGCGAAGCCGGCGTGGTTATTTACAGTACAGGAATGGCCATTTGTTTGTTATATGGTGATAACACTCGTTGTGGAGGGGAGACCAGGCTCTCAGTGGCTTCTTTTACCAATCTGGCTCACCTTAAATAATACTAGATGGAGATGAAGAAATGATCAGCAGGTAAGCTGGTACTTTTTTATTCCTTCTCTTCTCTCCTTGGAGCAATCAGCGGGCAATTAGAGGGTTTTTCTTGCCCTGTCCTGACTTTTGATGGCGCACAGGGGTCGGCACATCTCCCTCCGGGAGCGGCGCTTTTGATTAGCTCTGCCTTCAGGTGTAAATAGAGTTATCTCTGCATGTTTTATGGCTTATTAAGAGGTGAGTCGAAGCCCAGATTTGAGCAGGAAAGACAGTTCCCTGTGGGGCGGGAGAGAAAAGAGTGAAGGGAAAGGTGTTAAATGTGTTTAGTTGGGGCAAAGTATGTCCTTAAGTACTGTTAGCTGAAGAGTGCTTTAATGAGTAAAAATGGTACTTGGGATGAAACAGTGGAGTGGGAATTCGACAAGGATAAAAATAGGAAGAGGGGCGGAGGAGAGTAGGTCTCCATCTGATAGATCCATCCGGGTGTGGATTCAGAGGCCTGCGATTATTCAGGCTAAAAACAATGAACGAGAACCGCGAGTCTGTAAACATCAGGAAGAAAACGCCACGCTGTTCTTCTTTCGGCACAAGGCACCCGGCTGTGTGTGTATCCGCGTGATTTTCGTGCTGTTGTATAGCACTAGAAAGCAAGCAAATGGATTAGCACGATACTCGCATTCTGAAGTTGATTAAAGCGTATTTAAGCTCATGCACGAGAAGCTATTACTCACCACACAGCGGTCTTGAGGGAGGCTGTTTGAAGGAGTCTCCACCCCCACCCCCCATGCCTATTGTACAAGGAATATATAAAGAACTTTTACAGCTGTTTCATTTAGGCGCCGACAATGACGATACCAAACATTAAGGTTTTCTATTTAAAGAGAAAGAAAAATGAAGTATGGATTCTTTTATTTAATAGGCTCTGCCAATGGCAAAGGCACAGAAAAAAAACAACAACAGCCAAAATACAACTTGCTGTATCAATGCCCCAAACAAATATGGCTGCCATAGCCGAGGACGTGTACGGCGCCCGAAATCCGATCACATTATTGTCATTTGATGTGTGTGGCCTAGTGAACATTGCTACACTAACACACTGTTCCCGAAGGCCGTACCGGTTTTGTGTGTATATGTATATGTGTGTGTGTGTGTGTGTGATGCTGTTTAGAGCTCATCCCCGCTGCTTTGGGAACCTGGACGAGGTCATGCTTCATACGCCTTACTGCCCTACTTTCTCATATTTAAAGACTGGAGGAATCTGTGCCACCCCCTGAGATAAAGTTCTGTGGATACTGGGGGGAAAAAAACAAGAAGTGAACTGCATCACATGTATGCTTACTTGTGTTTGACAGCGGCACACAGCTCTTTTGCCCTCTAGGAGAGTTAATGAATCGGAAAAATAGTTCGCCATGCTGCTGACACTCTCACTAACACACACACACACACACACACACACACACACACACACACACACACACACACACAGAAACATACACACAAACACACACAGAGTAAATCCCAGAATGAACTTACAACTTAAAAAAAAAATAAAAAATAAAACAAATTTTAATGAGCCTGTCGTGACTTTATTTGGACCCTGGTGTTTGCATGATCCAGAAATGGACTTCATAGAGAGTAAAGAGAAAGTTAGAGAAGTGTGTGCGCATGTGGGAGGGAGAACCCGTGAGAGGATAGCAAAACCTGAACTTACGGAGGCGTAAGAGGGTTTCGTATTGATGCTCATCAGTTCCTTTCTCGGTCGGATCAATGGCTTTATGCTCTGGGCTTTGCTTTTGCTGCCATTACTTCAGTCTACATTTACTAATTTGGCAGACGCTTTTATCCAAAGTGACTTAAAAGCAAGAAGGAATCCAGTGCAGGCTCGCAGCTGAGGGTGAAGGGCCATGCCGAGGGATCCAACTGCGCTTCTTGCACAAAAAAAAAAAGGGATTGAACTAATTTTCTGGTTACGGATAAAAAAAAAAGCCGAACTTTAACTACCTCGACTCCGCTACTTGTTCTAGCGTTAACGTGGCGCCATATACAACCTTTGGTATGGAGATTTATGACATTCGTGGTCAAAATTACACACACAGCAGTGTTATTGTAAGAGCACGTTAATGTGCGTGTCTCGTTACAGAATAAATGAATTGGAATTTGATCAACGCGACCAATGTAGAAAAAGAAATAATCTCCCTCGTTCAGCAGTTCGCCACGTACACTTCAAACCCGGCGATGTAAATGCAGCAAAAGATGAAACTTCCGATGTGGAGTCTCTGACACCCAGCAGCGTATCCCCCCACCACCCCCTCCTCACCCGAGCAGCTCTCTGCGGCCTTATTAATTACAGCTGAAATATTGAAGAGACTCCATCCAGGCATGAAATATTAATTCATTTGCGCCGAGATCATACCGGCTAAAGATTTCCGCGCGTCCCTGCCGTCCGTCACGAGCGAGGGCCGGGGCGTAAAGCGGAGCCGTGACAGTACGGTAAACAGAGCTAGCATCCTGACAGATACGAGACCTTACCTCGCATCCGTCTTTCCACTCGCCATTCTTCTTTTCTGTTCCCTAATTTTTCTTTCACTTTTTCTCTCTCTCTCTCTCTTTCTCTCTTTCTCTCTCTCTGAGCCATCCTTTACCTCAGTACGGATTAATTGGATGAGCAGCCTATGAAGCAGTTCAGTGTTTGCATTAAAGGCAGATCACCTCAAATACCCACTTTTGGGCTCCTTTGTCAAAGCCTCAACACTTTAGAGCGTCTCAAAAAAGGGACATGGCTGCATTATGCGACCTGGGATTTCACCCTAAACCTGGAACAATAAATGCAGGGCCCTATTTCCGGAGGCGACGGAGAAAACAGGGGTGCGTGAATCACTCCGGCGCTGTTCGAGGCCACAGATTTCCACGCCGCTATTATTACAACGATGCTTTCCGCGATGACTGATCATTGGGCCTCGCTGCAGCCTTCGCCTGATCTGCGCAAACTTTCTATTTTAAGCTTCAGTTATTGTGCATGGTGTGGACGCCCTCTCATCTCCTGTGGGTGTGTGCTGGTATGTGTGTGTGTTTCAGTACAGGAGTCTCACTGAAGAGCAAAGCTGGACTGTTGATAAGTGGGCCAACATGACAGTACCATGCGAAGTGTACTTTGTGTGTGAGCCTCTCCACTTATAATGGACTAGCACAGAAAAAAATGGATGGATGGTTTGAAAAACACAGATAGAGAGATGCAAATAGGGGAGTGACAATTAAAGGATATATAGCCTTCAAAATGTATACTTAACATAATATGTGGTAATACGAGGTGGTATCAAAAAAGTTTCCATATTAGCTCTTAGCTCTATAAAGCACCTGGATAGTATTCACAGCGCTTTACTTTTTCCACATTTAGTTATGTTAAAGCTTTATTCTAAAATGGATTCTATTCATTATATTCCTCAAAATTCTACAAACAATCCCCCATAATGACAACAGGAAAGAAGTTTGTTTAAAATCTTTGCAAATGTATTTAAAAAATTATCAGAAACACGTACGTATGTATTCATAGCCTTTGCTCAATACTTTGTTGAAGCACAGTTGGCACCAAAAACAGCCTTAAGTCTATTTGAGTATGATGCTACAAGCTTGGCACACCAACTTTTGGACAGTTTCTTCCAGGCAGAACCTCTCTAGATCCATCAGGTTGGATGAAATGCGTAGGTGCACAGCCATTTTTAGATCTCTCCAGAGATGTTCAATCAGGTTCAAGTCTGGGCTCTTGCTGGGTCACTTAAGTACATTCACAGAGGCTTGGCAGTGTGCTAAGGGTCGTTGTCCTTGTTAGATGAACCGTCACCCTAATCTGAGGTCCAGAGCGCTCTGGAGCAGGTTTTTATCAATGATGTCCCTGTACATTGTTGCATTCATCTTTCCCTTGATCCTGACTGGTCTCCCAGTTCTGGCCACTGACAAATATCCCCACACGATGCTGCCACCACCATGCTTCACTGTAGGGATGGTATTGGCCAGGTGATGAGCAGTGGCTGGTTTTCTCCAGACATGACACTTGCTATTAATGCCAAAGAATATTTGTTTTTCATGGTCTAAAAGTTCTTCAGGTGCCTTTTGGCAAACTGCAGACGGGCTGTCATGTGCCTTCTACTGGGGACTGAATTCCGTCTGGCCACTCTACAATACAGACATGATTGGTGGAGTGCTGAAGAGATGATTGTTCTTCTGGAAGGTTCTCCTCTCTCCACAACGAAATGCTGGAGCTCTTCTAGTGATTTTTAGTACAGTTCTTTGTCACTTTCCTTACTAAGGCCCTTCCCCCGATCGCTCAGTTCTGCGGGGTCCTGGTGGTTCCAAACTTCTTACATTTACCGAGGCCACTGTGCCCATTGGGACCTTCAATGCTGCAGAGATACAACTATGTCTCGGAGGTCAACAAACAATTCCTAGGACTTCACAGCTTGGTTTGTGCTCCGGCATGCATTTATACATATGAAGGAATCTTCCAAACTGTATCACCAAAGAAAATACTATCATAAAATGCATCAGCCCACCCTAATCTTGCCATGAAAATAGCCATCGCTGCTGGCATGGCATTAACAACCATAAACAAATTAGCTCTGTTTACAAGAAAGTACTTATTTGTCTACGTTCTTTTCGAAGCGTTAAAGTATTTTATGCGATTCACGCCGGATCTCTGCAACGGTTTCAAAACAGCGAGCTGGATCTTCATATTGAGGAAGAGGACAAAGTCTGTAGGTACCAAATCTGTTGAAAAGGGTAGGTGTGGAATTAGGATCATGTTAATTATTCCCCGACTATCGTTATGCACAAGTTGCCGAACGGTATTGACAGTTTTCAGAGGTTGAGCTCGTTGGAGGTCATTCTGATCTCACGTCATCTTTTGGTGATGTTCTTGCGATCTTGAATCGCGTGTGCCACTCAAAACACCTCGAACGACTCGTGGAAGCATCGCTGTATGTCAAACGTATGTCTTGTCAGGCATTTTTCTGTGACAGATTTTCCCAGTTTCAGGCAGAATTTCAAGAATTTAACAAACGTGGTCAGAATAGCACCAGTTAGCACTATTACTCTCAAAACCCTTTGAACCCCCTCGGAGATGATGTAAATTCAACTTGGGTGCTTTTTTACTGGCAAAACAATTAACCTTTGAATTGTTAGGGGTTCAATTATGCATGGACTGAAAAGTAAAAGACAAAGCTATGAAACTGTAATCAAAAGACAGGAAAAACAGGTGAGAAACATGAACATCGACAAGACAAAGAACCAACTGCGAAAAAAAAAAAAATGCAATTAGACCTAATCATGACACAACACAGGCAAACCCAGTCAGGTAGCAGCCCAATGATCAGCATGAAAGAGAAACAAAATTCACTGATGCCAATGTGAACCGAAACATGAACCCGAAGCAAGGACTCAGAACCCCGTGCTCGTGCTGCGAGGGGAATTCGCAACACTTTGATTTTACAAGTCTCTGAAACGGTTCTGGAGGGATAAACACACTTCTTCCAAGGGATCTCCCCTCGGTTGGTGTTTTTGATGATGGTGGTGGTGCCTCCTGAGCATAACAGCTACTGGAGATGACTTTTTTCTTTTGTTATACATAAAGTTTATATATATATATAAAATATACATGAGAGACAGAGGAGGATCCGAAACCAGATAAAAACAATGATTCCTGCCGGGCAAAGTTTGAAAGTTTCCTCAATCTTTTGTGTGTGTGAGAGGAAGGAGAAAATGTTGAGTAAAAACGAGTCTGTAGTAAAATTCTTTGTTTAGTTTGCATTATTCTGCATTATTCACAAAGCGGAAGGAGGGAGGAAAAAGTGTCATTCTCTGCCCCTCCCTCCTCCCCCCAATTCTTTTCTCCAATCACACTATTGTAATAGAATGGAAATAGAATGTAAAATGGAAAGTGCTGTGTAGTGAGAATGAGCAACATTGTGCAGCGTCCCTGTGGGATTTGTGTGTGCTCTCTATGTGTGTGTGTATGTGTGTGTGTGTAAGAGAGACAGAAAGTGACAGAGAGAGGCAGGGTTTTAAGAGATAGAACAAGAGGACAGGAAAGAAGCTGTGTGAATTATTGATAGCGTGTTTGGTAGCACGGCTGTGACGCTGTGAAACACACGTCCGGGAGGTTTGGAACGACCGAAGAGGCGAGGTAAAGTTGTGTGTAAATTGAACAGCGGTTTTCCGAGCAGTCCAACAGAGTGTTCTTGGTTGGGGGAAAAAACCCCACTGGATACAGTATACCTCCCTTTGTTGTTATAAGTTCATGAGTGTGATTGTTAAAGCTGATGACTGGATGAATCTCAGTAGGCCATTTTGTAGAGAGGGGCTGAAACATTTGTAATTTCCTGAAGTAGTATATTTATGAGAGGTTGATTGTGTCACATTTTTTTTTTTAATGCAGGTTCTCTGAAGAACAGCTCATATTTGGCCTCGAATATTCACCTGTAATAAAAAAACCCATGCATGGACCTTAATAGCCAAACCCGAGTGCCTGACCCCTCTCTCTCTCTCTCTCTCTCTCTCTCTCTATATATATATATATATATATGTGTGTGTGTGTGTGTGTGTGTGTGTGTGTGTGTGTGTGTGTGTGTGTGTGTGTTAACGCAGTGGATAGTAGCTTCTCCATACTGCCCTGTTTCTGTCCCAAATTTATCACCCTGGCCTGGGTCCCCAATGACACCTATGATGAGGCCCACATTGCCCCATCAGTCTTATAGCCCTGCTGTTGACACACACACACAAACACAATACACAAGTGTGTGTGAATAGCTAGGGTTTTTAAATTCCTGTACCTTTCTCCTTCTAACAAAAAGAAACAAAAACAAAGCTTCGCAATCTGTCTGTTTCAATGAAATGAGTAGTGCGGGGTTTTTTTTATTTATAAGTTTGCGGACACCTGACCAAGATTCCTATTCCTAGTTTTTTGGTCCCAATTTATTATTTATTATATATTAATTGTAATAAATAAAACAGGTACTGATGTATGTGACGTGAGAAGGCCTGAGAAGGCTTTTCACATTCAGTAGGTTTTGATCTTCCACTTCAAATCATGGAAAAAAAACATATCTCCAAGGAGCTGGCTTTGTGCATTGTCATGCTGGAGCAGGGTCAGGTCTCGTAGTTCAAGCGAGGAAACATTTCATTCTTCCGCATTCAGAGACATTATGTGCCTCCATCTTTGTTGTGACGGTTTGGGGACAGGACCACATTTGGCTGGAAAAGTCAGTTGTCCCAATATTTTTTGGCCATGCAGTGTTTCTGCTCTCTGTAACATATTATTAATGTGATTGTCAGACAATAAATTTAGAACATTTTGCTGCATTGAACCTTGAATAGAAAACCTGGTTACTCCAAAACTCTGTTCTAATAAATAGGCAGTTCAATTTCTGTAAATAAACATTTATTTAGCACGATTGAAAACATTTATTTGGACATATCTTAGGAGGAAAAAATAAATCTGCATTATTCGAGGTATTAGAGATTCTTTATTTTTAAGAAAAGAAGGTGTAAAACAGAAATATAAATGTTAGTAGATAAATAAAAGGCTCTCAGTAAACCTAAATATGCCTTTAAATCATAATTTCTTTGTGAATTGTTTGAGAACGGTTTTGTGTTATATTGTTGTGTATTTCGAACAGTGAAGAGTCCTACAGCTGCCTTTTATATTAAACACAGATCTAGTAGGATACAGATCAGGTACTGGAGCATCCTTTCTGTCATGTTTTTAACCACAGCATTGATTCTTTAATGTGAAAGCGTGGATTTGGATATACATATAAAACACAAGGCTGATAACAAAAACGATTTTCTAAAAAAAGGTTATTGTTTAAGAAAGAAAACTGTGCAGTGCGCAGGAAATCGAGAATGTGGGTTTTTGTTTTGTTCGTTTTTTTAATGAATGGCAGTGCCTCGTAACATTCTCAGTACACAGTTTTTACACATTTAATAAATTAAAATGTTTGTAGCTGCTGAGCTCTGAGCAAATGTACAGTTACACCCGTGACTAGAGACACTGCAGAATCCAGAGAGGGCAATACATAGAGTCTGCTATTGAACACGTTTTTGTTTTAATCTCCCACACAAACACACAACTCCATTTCAGTCATCGTCTAATGATGGGATCGGTGCTTTATGTAGTGCCGGGGCCGCGATCCGTCTCTGTCAGCTCGCTGTGAGCGATATGGCCCGACACACTTTCGGTAAGCGTTCTCAGTGTGCGGCCCGGGTTCACCGCTCCAGCCCCTTTTAATTCAACCGTGATGGATTAGCCCGGCGGGAACCAATTTTGGTGCTCGGATTGAGCTTTAAATCATCGGATCACTCTCTCGGGCGTGCGCAATTTATTACACGCCCCCCCCCATACGGAAAAAAATAAATATATTACGAATGTAAATAAGTGAGGGGCTCAGGATCACAAGCCTAAATGTTGTATGATTATGAACGGGGCCATTCTTAGAAATGGGTGATGAATGAGTTTCCCCGCAGCCTCCCTCCTTCCCGACGACTCCCCGGCCAATTTCCTGTGGAACCTCCAGAGCCCTGTAATCTGCTCGCATGTCATATGGAAATACTTCCTAAAATGACAGAGTTGTCACCACTTTGTTGTGAATAGTCATTTAGTTCAAATGGACCTTCCACAGCATCTGGGAAGATCGGATCATTTTAGTGACCTGGTTCTTTGGTCCATTTCGTGCCTTTGAAAGAAATAATATTGAATGTTACATTTTCAACAAGCAGGTCCCCCAACACACTACATACCCAAACGTAGACTATAGTTACAAGAATGAAAATATGGCAGTGCAGCTGAGGACAGACTGAGCAGCTTCACCTCTCATATCTTCTGGTCCGTGTCTTTAGTCTTTTTGTGACGCGACTCTCATAATTATTCTAACAATAATTTCAAGATTCGGAGCACAAAATCCCGATCTATTGCATTGTGTAGCGTATACAGTACTGAAGTCACGTGATATAAAAAGAACGATTGACTCGGACCAGAGGACTCATGAGATGAACTACTCCATTCTGTTTCCTGTGTAATGAACTGCATAGGGAGTCACGTGAAAAAAGCAAACGGTTCGGATTGGAACAGTCGAGAGATAAACTACTTAGTTTGCTGTACGTAACCTACGGAGATTTAGCGATACTTTGCTCAGGCGCGTCCAGTAGAAAATCAACGAATCACGTCGAATAGATGACTCGTTTAAAATTAACGACTCGTCATCAGCATTTTGTTGGAGGAAGGCAAACAAGAAGCAGAGACTAAACAAGTCACAGACAGTGTGCTGTCTCACTGATATATTGTGTATGTGTGTGTGTGTGTGGTTGTGTGTGTATGGGGGTGGGGGGTTGGTTAGCATGAAGACAGAGGCTAAAATGGAACAGGACAGGTAAAGGCTTGAAGCTCAGCTAAAACAGAGGTGTGGGAACGAGGGACACTGACAGAGAAGGACAGCTGGACAATGAGAGGGACCAGGTGTAGAGAGAGGGGGAAAGAGTCAGAGCAGGGAGACAGAGAGAGAGAAAAAGAGAGAGAAAGAGAGAGTGAAGGATGAAAAGCTGTCAGGGTTTTGTCAGTCGAAAGCAGATGCGTTGTCTCTATGGTGCAGGACATCACTGTCAGAGCGAGCGGCCCGGTGACCTCATCACTGCACACGCTGACACCGAGGAGCCGAGAACCAGCAGACTTGCAGAAACATACATCCATACACACACACATACACACACACACACACGCATGCAAAACACAGTAGACCATCAACATGGATGTAAAACTGTAAATCCTCATGGGAACCAGCATCATTTCCCCACAGTGTCAATGCTGTCAAATATTCTTATCCTTGTGGGGACATACCTACCAGGAAAGAAGACGTACCTCACACACACACACACACACACACACACACACACACAAACACACTCAAGATACACACAAACACACATTGTATCTCTCTCCTAGGGCTCTTTCTTAAAATTGGGTGATTAGCTAACTATATAAATGTGCAGGTGTATTTGAAAAAAAATGGGACTGTGTGTATGTGTGTGTGTGTGTGTTTGTGTGTGTGTGTGTGTGTGTGTGTGTGTGTGTGTGTGTGTGTGTGTGTGTGTGTTTCTCAGAAGCATGCTGCAGACCTCTCTCTGCTCACCTGATCTGAGGTCAGCACCACATGCATTAACGCATGATGGCTGATGAATGGTGTGTGTCTGAGGGGATGTGGCATGCATATGTGTGTGTGTGTGTGTGTGTGTGTTTGTGTGTTGTGTGTTGTGGCATGCCATGATGGAGTGCAGTGGTGCCCTCCTGTCCTTGCGTGCTCCCCCTGGTATAATTAAAGCTCTTAAAGAAGAGGAATCGTTCACCTTTAATTAATCAATGCGCCACCGATGGTGGCTGCTCCGGGGAGAAAAGAACACAGATCACATCCCTACTCCTTACGCTAGTTCCTTACTCTCTTACACACACACACACACACACACACACACACACACACACACACACACACACCACGTGTGGCAGACATGCTAGCCATGTAATAACACACACTTAATCATTACGTGGGCTGACACAAGTAGACCTGGGGAGGATTCAGCAGATGTTTGGCTGTGTGTGTGTGTGTGTGTGTGTGTGTGTGTGTGTGTGTGTGTGTGTCTGTGTGTGTGTGCAGCCAGATTCAGGATTATAATCCGTGCTCGTACCAGTCCCGAACATTTGGATCAAATTATCTCAAATCCCACAGGGTTTATCCACGACAGAATTAGGATTTTCTGCTCTCTTCTCTGCACTCTGGAGGATGTGGGGGGGCATAAATACATACAAACCAATTGAAGGATCTACACAAAAAAGCGAAATGTAGACAAATAAAGACAAATTATAGGTAAATCATGCAAGCTTGCGCATTTTTCACCTCTCTCTGAAGGCTTCTTGTTAAGTGTAATTTCATTGTAAACGTTGATTCGTGGCCCGCTCCAGGTATTATAAATAGAAGTGCAATATTTATTCTGGTGGGCACACGTACAGTTTTTGACATAATGAGTTCTGAAAGCCAATGCAATAAGCTGTTAAATTCATATGCTGCTACTCATGATGGCTCCCAATCACATGTAATTTGTGCCGGCAGTTTGCTCGACGTCGCACAATTATCCTTCGGAGTTTATCTCTGAGGTTCTCCTGCTGGTCCGTGTGCTTAGGCTATACTTACGCCGCGTATTTAGCGTACCGCGCTCGCAGTCATCATCGTAATGAAAAGGCGTTTCGTTGTAGAACTCGCCGCGTCGTTTGCAATTCCATACAGAATGCCCGTCTGGAAGTTTCGCTCTCTTAGTCGTCGGGACATCAGCGCAAAGCGGCGTCTGTTCAGACAAAACACACGAAAAAGACAAAACTGATGACGGAAAAAAGGTTTAGCCTACAACTATCGGTCGATCGATTTGAAAATGTTTTCATTTAAAAACGTCCTGTGTAGTTTTCAATTGTTTGGCAACAGCTGCTCATTCACACTGAAACATCAGAAACAGTCTTTGTAAATAAAACGTAAGATGCTTCGACCTGCAATGTCGAGGAAAGGCACCGTCACGTGATTAAAAACACTGCGACGTAAAAACTGCGTATTTCTAATTTAGCCGTTCTGGAGCTACGCTTTCATCGACTGAAAACCTCCCAAAAAAAAAAACCCAAAATGGAGAGAAAACGAAACAAAAACATATTCGTGTGGACATTACCCTTACGCTGAAAGCGTCTGCAAAATTTTATATTGTAATCTCGATCAGGCCGAAGGAAAAAAATATGTTTTCATTTGAAACCCAGCTCAGGCTAATCAGCAATTATTAGCACCGCTGACCTCGAGCACTTTCCGGCATCTCGAATGCGAAGAAATGGTTTTGAAGTGCTGCGATCTGTACATAAACGACTTGCAGGCTACGCAGAAGAGCGAAATTTCCTTCATCTCGGATCAGAGCCGAGTGCCCGAGGAGATGAGAGAAACTATTCTTCGACATGAATGTGATCGATGCGATCATGCAGGGATGATCATATCACCACGTTGTACACGTCGACCCCGCCATCTTCCTGAAAACCCCCTTTTTATTTTTCTTTGTAAAGTCACGCTTTGCGCTAATATTAACTCGTCATATTTTTCCCATTCTCCTTTATTTGTTGTTTGATTGCTCTAACCTCGCGGTGCTACCTCGAGCATGTTGTTACGCTGTGTACAGAGCTCTTTATTGACTTGCGCAACACTTTGTTCCTCGAGGCGCAATATTTCATCCCGACGGAGCGCTCACGGGGGGAACACGGCTTTGACTCGACTAGCAGTCGAGCAGGCCGAAGCATGCCGTTTCAAAGCGATCCACACGAGCGATTGTTGTCCGGCCGCCGCTTACCGAGAGCGTATTCATGTTAGGACACGCATTATGCGAAGTTCAGGCCTTTGAATACGGAAGGGCCCTCGCTACGCGGCGTCTTTTCTTTCTATTGACTGGAACTCGGCGGTCGCTCGTGGGAAACAGATCAGCGGTTGAAACGTTTCTCGACGGGAGACACGGCCTTTTGATCTACATGCAAAAATGCATCAATTTCTACTGTGATAAAGCGGAATTGCATCCATCAAAAGCCTTCAGCGGCTATTGATAAATGATACGTGTAACGCAGGAGCTTTCATAGTATAACACAAGCGGAATGTGACAAGGAGGACTGTATCCTGTGCTCATTTCAGAGGATGGGTTTCACTCCTCGGTAAATACCGGGAAGAGCAGGAGGAAAAAAAAGCAACGAAATTAATTTCATCACTCATGTGCTAGTGTTTGATAAAACACAAACCGTTTCTCTGTGAATAACTGAAGCCGTAGGTTGTTTTTTTAAACTCCGCCTGTTTGAAGCACCATCACCTTAAAAGCAAAGTGCAGTACTAGTGTTGTATGTGCGTGCTATTATTTCCCCGTGTAGAGCACAAGAGGTACTTGATTGCAGAGAGCATGCATACTCTTTCTCTTTCTCTCTCTCTCTCCTTTCTTTTTGACTCCCTCACTCTCTCACGCTGTCTCCCTGTAGCCCGTAATCCAATGTGCATTCATTAAAACCAACAAATAATGCTGATTTGGTGTGTAGGTGTGTCAGCGTGCGAGCGTAATGATTTTAAACTCCAATTCTCCCTCCACCGCCGACTCCGTAATAGGTTTTTCTGGCAAAAGAGCGAAACGGGACGTGCTCTCTCTCTCTCTCTCTCTCTTGCTCTCTCCGGCGATGACATCACGGCCAGCGTTCCACCGAGGCTAAGGTCCCCGGAAGCAAAGGGGATCTCGGATCAAAATGGCCGCCCTAATTAAAACCCTGGCGAGAAGGCAAATTAGGCGAAGAGAGAAACTCATCAAGGCGAGCAATATCGGTTTCCAAAAAAACACACACTCCGGCTCTGGCACGGCCCGGATTACCGCGCCCACAGAATACACACTCCGCAGGCTTATTGGCTTAGACGGTGTTTAATATGCTTCCCACAGCCGACACACAGCACAATGTAGTTTACAGGAGAGGGAATAAGAGGAAAAGAAAGAGGAAGGGGGGGTAGTGGGAATGGCTGTGATATGACTGTGGAAAGTGCAACGAATCCATTTGTTTCAGACGCAAGGCTACAGTGCATAGGACAGAGAGTGCGTCACGGGTGAATATGGCAGTGCAGATAGAAGGAGAAGAAATAGTGAAGGAGAATGAAAGAGGAAAATCGACAAGTATTACAGAAAAATGGTGAAAAAAAGGACAATTTTCTGCTTTTGTACATTTTGGGCAGCTGCATGCTTCTTTTCGTTGCTTGTTTTTTTGTTTTGTTTTTTCAGGATCTTCGATATTCTACCTGTAGATCTAGTAAGCAAATCAAGATTTAGAATCTGCGACATTCCTTTACTTCTCCCTGGAATAAAAACGATCTTTATTCCAAGGCCTCGCTCCTTTCAGCTTCGCTTCGTCTCGCTTTGAAAAACAGAGCGCCGTCCAACGAAAGAAAAGCAGCACAGTCCAACATCAACACGGCGAAACCAGCAACAGCTGGAACCTCTGGCTCCTACATTTTTGTTCTCAGAGTAACCGGAAAGCATGCGTTTTCCTCTGAGTTTCGTCATTCACCAGTCAGTCAGTTGTTCGGTGTGCAAAGACCTGCCTTTTTCAGTCAAAAGCCCTTCAGTCTTCAAAGAATCTGCAGTTCTTCTTCCAAAAATAGTTTCATATCATCATTCATCTTTGTACCAAGATGTGTTTGTTGAAGGATTATTTTTCCCGCCATGCCCCTGTCCTGACCTTTTAGGTGTGTGCGTTATTAGTTTTCCGACCGCCGCACCCGCTTGATTTGATACTATCTGGTTTTGTGCCGAGTCGGCTGTTCGTCGGAGAGCTGCAGGCTTTGCACACTGGCTTAAAGGAGCATGCGCGGTGTTGTTGTATGCAACACGCAGGCAGGCTGAAATCTCTTCCTCGACACCCGAGTAGATGTGTGCGTACCTCAACGTGATGGATCTTCCCTACTCGCCAAGCTGCCGCCTTTATCGCAGATGTTTAGTAGTTTATAATTGAAAATCCGAAGGGAAATGATTGGTCAGTCTCTCATCCCGAGTCCTGGCGCTCGATCGATCGGGCGGCTGATGCAGCCTGGATGTAAAAATGAGCTGATCTGAGAGCTCTGCGTTGCCTATGCTGTATTCTGTGGAGCTTGGGGAAAAAAAGAATGATTGAGGAAGGGAGGGATGGGGAGACAAGAGTCTTCTATCAAAGGCTTTTCACTGCCTAGACTTAGTTATCTTACATGGCCGTGTGATATGTAAAGAATAAAACACTGTGGTGTCATGTTTTATTCCTTATATACTACATTAATTGCAGTTGGTTATTAATTAGAATATAACAAGCTGAGTGTTTTGCTCAGATTATAGTTGAATTTAACCTGTGGAGCACCCTAATAACAGTTCAATTCATTACCACTAGGGGTGCAACACGTATTCGTACCGAATCGCTTCAGACAAATGACAATTTACACATCTTGAGGGAGCGAACGAATGAATGAGGGCTGGAAGGAATGAATTTATTTATGTAAAAATTATTTGAATTAATAAATAAATGGCTGTCTTGAGTTTTTTTAAATGCAGACATTTGTTAAAATGCTGCAATACGTAAACAGTTTAGAACATTAAATATTACATGGGGTCTAAAAATGTTAGTAAAATGTTAATCAGTAATATGTTAGTTTTGCATTTCTTCCCCTCAACCGTACCGAAATTGAAATGAACCCACTCAAAAATTGAGGTACGTACCGAACCGGGAATTTTGTGTACCCTTTATAATTTCCACGTACATTACAGCAGTCATGATCTCACAAAACCTGCCCCTCATTCCCCCTTTTTATGTTAATAAGACCAAAAAACATAGCATATGAAACAAAAATGATGAATTAGGCACATAATGCTTCTTGTCGAACTTCTGCTATACAAATTCAAACAAACTCTGTTACTACAGATTAAGATGTTTAAAGTCTGACCAGAAAAATGTGAGTTCAATTTCCAGCACCACCAAGCTGAACAAGGTCCTTAAATATCAACTCGAAATGAGGTAACTGTAAGTCGCTCTGGATAAGGATGCCTACCAAATGCATGTGTAGAAAGTAATGTCTTACCGCATTCAATACGTTCGACTTGAGCAATGGACAGTGCTGTGATTCAATGTAGCATCAAAGGTAGTCCAGAACTCATGATCACTGTTTAAGGGTCTGAGTTATTGATCGGAAGGTTGACTGTACAAGTCTCAGTGCTGCTGCGTTATTCCTCAACAGCACTGAACTATGGCTGACTCTGCACTTGACCCCCCCCCCAAGCTGGGATGTTCCAACGCTGAGCATTCGCTTACTCTCTATTGATGTCAGGTTGGGCAGTGCTGCTACTGTATATTGAAAAAAAATGTATTCAGGGCAAAATAATGATGTACTTTATTTCACCAGACAGATCGATAGTGAGCTTTCAGAGATCGTCCCGGGGTAAAGTCGGACAAAATCTGGCAATGTGAATCCCACAATCCGGGGTAAAGAATCACAACTGCCAGTTGTTGCCCCTTAAAGGTCACAGCTGTGCAAAATCATCAGTGAAAAATAAGAATTTGAAGTCTTAGATCTGAGCAGGCAGTTATGTAAGTGGTAAGATATACCTAAGATATACCTTTATTCGTCCCACAGTGGGGAAATTTCTTAAAATGTGTGTAGTACAGGCGATGTCATATAGCACATAATGGCTTTGTACAAATGAAAAGTCGTTTTTTAAATCAGATAGTGTTATATAGGCGATGATAATTCCTATAAAAAATAAGATTGAGAAAAGAAAATAATGCCCCATCCCCCCATTGAAATCAGTATAATATCGACATATCATCCAGCAATCTACCCACATGCCCCCTGTTCAATCTTGCTGTCGATTTTTGCAATAATAACACAATGAAGTGTTATTCAAGTGATTTAGGATGGGATTGAAGACCTGCTCAGCCTGATCATTCAGAGGAAAAACCTCTATACTAATACCGGCATCAAATCTTTGGAATCTGGTTTTGGTGTCAGTCAACAATCTGCTAGTGTTTAACTTGATTAGTCTTCATGTTTTTATGACCAGGCTTGCATCCAATTGCGTGTCTGTGTGTGATATGTCTATGTTTTAGATACAGGATGTTTTCTTGTGTGCCTGTGTGTGTGTGTGTTTCGGTGGTGTTAACAGGTTTATGGTGGCAATAGGATTAGTCTAGCTGTATAAATGGAGAAAGAGTAACATTAAGTATAAAGAAGCCCTGGAGGGGTGGATGACTCGTGTGAGCCCCCTTCTTTCTTTCTCACTGTGTTTTTCTGCCTATTGCTTGTAAATCCTTTATTGTGCAACCCACAGCTTGACAGAAACCCCCTTTACAAAGCCTCGGGTCCTGGCCCAGTCTGCGCCTCCCTCACCTTCCTCGCACGGCGGATCAAACGCAGGCGACTGAAAAGGCTTCCGAGCCCCCACGGTTCACGTGTTGTCTTTTTCCTGTCCCTTATAGTTATCTGTTATGAAGAGACTTACACGAGCCCTATTGATTTCAGAGCAGCACTACATGCAGACGGCAGAGTTATTGCCTCCTAATCTACCGCGCCGCTTCAGCGTACGCCTTAATCGAACACGTGCCTAATTGGCTGAACTAAAGAGCAGCTTACAGTAGGCACACACAGGCTCTACATGCGGAGTAAAACAAGGCTCTGTATTCAGGACAAGAGTGCATCTTTGTTTCAAAGTGTCTCTCTCTTAACTTGTCTGCCCTGCTGAGCGTGACGATGATTCTGCGCCCCTAATCGAGGAGAAAACCCGGATTTATTTGGAATCTATGCTCAGGAAGGCCACACCCCGGAAACCATCCAGCAGGACTTTCGGCTCATCCGCACCTCGCCTACACATGCTAATGTATGCAGATGGAACGGAATGGACCCGACGATGATAGACTTAATGGGATATTCCTATAGCACATTAGTGCGCTTTCTGATCACCGACAATCCAGTTCTTATGCAACGACCCCGCACACTTAGAAGAACTTAGAAGTTGTGCAGAAACTTGCCCTAGAAAATTGGTAACTCACAGCCTTGTGATTTGACGTCCAATGTCCAACCGCTTTTTCCAGAGTGCAGAAAACCCGAACCCGCCATGACTAAATATCTAAACAGGCATTACCATTGCTCTTGTGCATTTTTATTGTAAAGAGTGCCTTCTTTCTTGTCAGGATATTGGCAGAACTGAATAGAAACTCTGTAGTTCACCGAATCAAAACGCATTTACAGACGTCCGCTAGAAAACATTAGCTAGCGCGCCACTGCAATTGAAGAGTAATCAATGTACCTATGGTTCATTGCACAAGTGGTGCATCGAAAAAAGGAATGGAAAGCAAAAAAAAAAAAAAAAGGGAGGGGGTCTCAATTCTAAGCCGAAAGTCATGATTAGCATTTAACGAGGATCGCGCAGTGGTGTAAATAGATGGAGCTAATAAAACCGGTGGTTAAAGCGTTCTCTTTATTCACGGTCCGCTCGGTTCTCCGGAGCGAGTTCTTTAGCCCCCCACAGGAATCCGCAGCATTAGCAAAGATGTGCGCGAACGCCATTGTTTTTTTAATGATGATATAAAAACTAGTATATTTTATTGTTTTTAGTGATTATGGTCTAACAGAGTGCTACTTGTGCTTATGGGTTTAGCATTAGACCCATTAGCAAGACTGGCATTATATTAAAAAAGAAAAAATGTTTCCTAATCTCGAGCTTAATAACCTCAGGCATGTGTAGTGTTAATTGTTTCTGATAATGTAGCTATAAATAAAAATCATTTGTAATTCGAATAAACCTCGTCATTATGAAAAGACTAAATGATTTCCAGCCGTATTTTATTTTTATTATCACGGGTGGAAAGTCCAGGAACGAGAAAAAAAGCTTTAATGGCACCAATAAATAACTATAATGTTACACATTTGCTTAATATGCTTAATATTTGAATAGCTGGATTGTGCTCATGTCATAAATCTGTGCTGCTGGTGTTTTAGGCGATGCGTGGAAATGTATTCACCCTGGAAGCGTTCCCTGGCTGGGAAAACTTTGTTTTGTTTGTTTGTTTATTTATTGAATTATTTTGCGAACGCCCGCCTTTAATACGCACAGCTCTCTTTTGTTTACGGTCCTTTTATTATTTTTTTTCTTTTGATTCGCGCAAATCTTGTTTATCTCGGACGCTTTAATAAACGGAGATGAACGCTCTGGAAAAGACCCAAGCATTAAAAACGTAATGAGCTTCAATTTAATATCGGCAAATTAAATTTAATGTAATGCCAAGTCGGAAAGCCTAAATTAAAAACCTATTGAGAAATAAACGAAATGAGAAAGCCGGAGAACACGCCGGAGAGCGCAGCGCTATCTAGATGGCCCAATCGCAGGCCCTTTTTTTTTCCCGTCAGCAAAGGAAGAGATTTTTTTTCGTCCGTATTCGTTTATTCGTCTGTTTGGCGTGTTATGATAGTCTAATCTATACACTCAGCCAATTTCGTGCTTCCTCGTGCATGTCTTTCTTCTATCCACAAATTAATTGGCTTCGGAAAAAAAAAAGTAATACAGCCAACGACCGTAGACGGGAACCGAACTCCCAGTCCTTGAGGCCAGGCCACAAAATTTTGTTGTGTAGGAGGAAGGTGTGCTTGATTCTTCAGCACTACTCATAAGAGGATATTATATCTACCGCAGGGCCTAGATGGGAGCGAGACATATTATTTAAACCTTGAGGCTTAGTTTTATGGATTTCTCTGTTTATTGTCCATGGTTTTCTCTCTCTCTCTCTCTTTCCCGCATGCTCGCTGTCTGCATCGACCTATTGTGGACCAGTAGCAGGCCACAAACGGAAAATAAGGCCACATCGAAATAAATCATCTGGCTTTGCCTTTATGAGGTAGCAGCAGACAACAAGTGGTGGAAGTAGCATGGTTCAAGGAGATACAAAGGGGAACAGCAGCCCTGAACGTCTTATGGCTCTTTCAATTAAATAGAGCGAGCGTGGAGGTCGGTGCACTCTCCCGAAGAGCACGAGGCATGTTATACCCCAACCGCAGAGAGCAAACGAAGCAGGCCGGATCGGAATAAAGAGTTGAATGGATAGACCAAGGAGCGAATGGAGGACGAGGGAAGACGGAGAATAATTTGGCTGCCGTCAGTGATCAGCCAGGGATTTGCAGGAAAGAGAAGCGAAGGAGCACGGAAAGGAAACAGAGAGAGAGAGAAGTTTTGGAGAGCGGTGTAATTTTGGCTCTTGCGCAGAGGCCTCTGGGAAAATCATTGCAGCCTACGGAAGCCCTGCAGGCCCATAAATCACCCGGAAAAGCTCAGGCTGCCAGGGACCCAGAGGTGACCCTCCCCCACCTTCTTTCCTTTCCCTTTTCTTTTTTTTTTCTTTCCTGTTCTTTATTTCTACTTCTCCGCTCTGTTCCCAACAGTACCAAGGGCAGCGGGTCATTGTTCGCATCTCCTCGCTTTTTTTTCTCCTCTTCTTTTGTCAGTAGGAAACAAACTCATCGGAAGATAATCGCCGTGCCGTATTCTGGCTTCGGCATATATCTCGCATATCTCTACATCCTACACACTACAAATGCAGCACTGCAGAGTGTTTCTTTTACACTGTAGTATGTTGATCAGTCTATTACTCGAGCCTGGAAGAAAAAGACCCATGTTCCAGAGATGGACAAGGCTATTCGAGAGCGACAGCGGTGATTGATCATGAGACCAGAATAAATGTGTTTGTTTGCATAATACCCTCTTTCAGTAGAGCTGCTTTCTCTATTTAGTATTCATGATCTGCATCATTACCCTCCTACTTCCTATATAAGCGTGTCGCCAGTGAAATAATGGTTTTTCCACCCAGTGCGCGCTACATGTTCAAGTTGTGAGTCATTTGGGATTCTCTTGCAGGAAGACGGTCATGTGACCTGAACCCCCGTGGCACTTTTTTGAAGGACGACTAGACGCGAGCGTGCCGAATTGTGTTACTCCTGAATCCTGGGCATTCATCTACTTTGAACAAATGTATGCTATTGAATGAATACGTAGTTATTAGCTAAATGTATAGTGTTGTTATTCACCCACTAAACTCATTGTGTATGTGTCGACACACTTAAACCTGATTCTGATTCTGCAAATGATCCATTTTTAAACCCAAAGCTCTTTGTTTCGAAATGTTTTCGATATGGGCATTGTGCGGTAATGCCAACGAATCCGGGCAAAAGTAGTCCAGCGTTGTAAACTTTGACATAACGCGCGAAATGACAATCGGCTGAAATGCTATTCGAGTTGAGAGAACACCGCAGCAACTAAACAAAAACGTTAGCTAGCGATTCAAATCAGGCTGCGGCGAACACGAGCCGCCGTGAGATTAGCTGTCGAAATGACCGAGCTGCCCGCTGCTATCACATTCATACATGCGCATAGGGACGAGCCCTCAGGAGCACGGATAGGCCTGTGGCACCCCTCGGCAGCATGATTAGGGAGTCAGCTGGGTAAATCAGAGAGGCAGAGGGAACGAGATGAATGTTTCTAGGCGACGCCTCGAGTGTATTAGTCAAAGCGACCCGGAGAGCGCTTCGGCAGTTAGAGAGAGAGAGTCCGGAGAGAGTTCTGCTTCGGAGAAAAAGCAGGGAATAATTGTTTCTGCGCTACTACCGATTGACATGTCTGTTCTCGTTCCTCTGTTTCATGTACGCCAATTTTTTTCCCCTCACCTTTTCATTTGGAAGTGAAAAAAAAAATCTCTTTCTCTCACTTTACTTTTAAATCTTTCTGCACTTTTCTTTTATCATTATTTTTCCGCCATTTATTTTTTTCTTTTTTTTTTTTTTTAAAACCCATTTCCAGCTGAGAACTGTATCATAAACTATGAGAAGGGGGGGAAAAAAAGGAAAAATATCTCCTGTCAATACTGATACTGCAGACTGAACTCTAATCAATGCACTGCCTACAGAGCAACGGCATGTTATTTACTTTTCTAATACATTAGTTTCTGCCATATGGGCTCCTGTTGTTCTGCTTCTGTCTGAATTTAGGGGGGAAAAATGTAATGGAATTGTTTTAATGACTGGATGCTTGCTGATTCCCAGGCAATACCAATAATAATAACAATAATAATCATAATAATAACAATAATAATCATAATAATACATTTACTAAAAGAAAATTTCATTTCATTTGAAGAATGCCTGAAGGATATGCCTGTCTGTCTGTCTGTCTGTCTGTCTGTCTACCTACCTACATGTCTCTCTGTCACCACACTATTTGTGCCTAATATCTAATGGACTACTTTATATTTCATGTATTTATCTCTCGCCAATTATGCTCCTATTCGATTTGACATTAAGCAAGCAAGAGAAAAAAAAAAAAAAGAAAAAATCAAACCACGTCTCAATCTTTGAAGTCTCCAGAAGCTAATGGTTTCGCCGAGTCTCTTTTTTCGGTCCACGTTCTACAGGGACACATCCGCCCATAACACAGCACCTCCTTTTTCTAGGTTGATGGCAGAGTTTTAATTGGGGCTCTGAGGCGAGCACGGCGGAGTCCCAAGCCTAATTTTAACATGGCTGGAAACACTAGATAGGGCTCGCGGGCCCAAAACGAGCACAGGTCAATACGTTGGAGGTTCGCGTTGTGTGTGGGTGTGTGTACATGTGTAGGAGGATATGCACAAAGTTTTACCGTTTTTTTTTTCTCCCAATGTGGTCTAATATAGCTCCAGATTGTAATGTTTTAAAGGAAACTGTTATGTAAGTAATGTATATGAGTTTGTGTTTGTAAGAGATGGTGTTTTCTTTTGTGTCTTAGATGAGTTGAGATTAGTTCATTTGATTTGATTGGCCCGAGTAATTAAACTAATGCCAGAAGTAAACCCTTGCAGGCCAAAGGCTTTGAGCCCCTTCTTCGTTACCTATTAGAGGTTTATCTGGCGGCCCATAGGGGAAATATCGATTTCATAAAAGGGTCGCTTTGATATCCGACCAACATACAAAGCTAGGGCCAATCAAGTCGCTGGCAAAGCGAGGGTTTGTGTCTTACGCAGCGCCACTCTGCCAGCGAACTCTAAATTCTACTTAAGTGCCATTTAAGAAATGCACATATTTTACAAGGGTTTTTTTTTCCGTCTCATTATTAACTTGCTGGCACGAGTAACCGGCCCTCGCTCTCACTTACCATATGAAAGACATTCTCGCTTGCCCTGTAGGTAATGGGCAAAGACAAGACAAAGCAGTTATGGATGTGGAGAATGCTAATAGCGAGCATCATTGCACTTTATTGATTTACCCCTTGCATCCTTCAGGTCCTGAATTGGCCCGAGTGAACTACTAATTCATGTTTAATAGGGCCACTAAGGTTTCGACACAGACACACGCTTCTCCTTTTCCCTGTTTGGCCCAATCAGTTGAGTATGATTTGTAATATCTCACTTGTTTTGCATTTGACATGAGGACATTATTCCAGACAGCAGCGGCAACATTATTCCAGTCACAGCCCGTCTACTTTTTTATATACTCTCTTCAGTCACGATTCAGCATCGTCTTTCAAGATCCAAGTATCTCTGTTTATGCACCGTAAAATCTTCAAAGAAAAAAAAAAAGGAAATATCCACGCGAGCGATTAGAAGTCGCAGAACCCGTGAAACGCAGGGAGGCTTCGGCTTCCACGTGAAAAATTTGCATGCGCAACAAATCGGCGTTTGAAATAAAACCCCAAGATTCCCTTCGGTTCCCTTCAATGGTTATAGCGTGCTGAGACTCGTGTCAAAGTCCTGAAGCAGTTGTAGTTCTATCAGCTGGAAAAAAGATGGCTGTCACACTTGTCAAAGAATCCATTGCCATTACATGAACACTGTCAAAGCAACAGATGGTTGTCATAGTGATATAAGTCCTGTTTATTCTTCGCCTGACGAATGTTACCGGAAGCCGAACGCTTCCCCAGATGTGTAGCCAGCTGCACAGTGAGATATGGAGTGTGGAGAAAATATAAAATGCAAACAGGACTGGTTCTAAACCACTTTACTTGTGGAGTTGAGAATGATGATTGGTCAAATGATGAGTGTAAGATTTCTTTGTCAGGTCCAGACCATACAGACTGTAAAAGATCTTTACATTTTAGTGGTAGTCATATTTTGGCACTTATACGAAGTGCTAGAGGAAAGATTCTGGTTTTTAGGTTTCACAGCCAGTCCTGGTGCACAATCAGACCTCAGCGTATTCAGTTGTTGTTGTTTGGGTTCCTTCCTCGCCGTTTTCATGACATTTATGTCTGCCTGCAACTCCTTGAAAATGCAGGCTCGATTTTACCGTCTCCTCCCTCTGGACTCCCACTAAATCATAATCCCAAAGCCTTCATTTCTCCTCACAGGGGACGTGCACCGTAATGAAAATCTGTTACTGCTGTAAACACATCGCACCGCTTCTTTAACTGCCACTCTTAGCGTCTTTCTAACTGTATTATATCCGTACATTACGGCAATCAAACCCACTATAAAACTCGAAATCTTTCCATGGGAATTAACGGGGAAAAAACTGGGAATTTACAAAATCGCAGGCTTAGGAAATATTGAAATATGAATGTAGTTGGAAGAAAAATCTTGCAGGATAATTTTTGGTTAAAAAAAGCAAATGTAATGCAGTTTTAGTCAAATTTCTACCTGTATTTTAATCAATCACATGCACACAGTGCACTTACTGTGGGGCTACTGAGGCCACACAACCGCCCCCCGCATGTCCTGTGAATGCCTCCATAATATAATGATACCACACATCATTTTTTAATCCTGCACCCCACATAATGTCCATCTTAGTGAGTATTCTTGTAAATGACATAAATATGCATACACAACTAAATTATACTAACAATTACATCAAAATTCTCTTTTTTTTTCAAATCTGGATTAGGTTGCATGCATGTCAGCACACAAAATGTTATATGATACAGTTTATATACACTTCCCCCAAATTTCTAATTGATTTACATAAATTTGCATAAATTCCAGTCAATTCCTGGTAAGTTTTCAACTTGGATTATTTCCTAAATGCCCCAGATCAAGTTCCTATGAAAGTTTTCAGGAATTTACCGGAAATGCACTAAATTTATTTTCGCCTCCTTCCAGAAACTCTCTTTTCAGCTTAAAAGTTAGTAGTGTATATTTTTTATTCCGAATAAAAGTAGTCCCTGGTCTCTAAAAACACTTTGTTTGTGCACATGTAGTGTGTAGCATGTTTCTCAGCAAATCTCCTCTGATTCGTCTCCTTGCTAAGTTATTATTAGCTGTTATTTTTCTCTCTGTAATACATAAATGAAAATCAAGACGCAGGTACAATGATGTTCGAGCAGGATTTTCGAACGAAATGATCTCACGCTGCATCGGAAAGTGATAGAACTTTCTCTCTCTGTCTCTGTACCTTCAGTTTTGTATTTTGTATACCCTTTAATCGATCTGCACTTAAGCCCCTAGAGAGATAATCAGTTTGTCAAAGTGCTGAATGGGTCTCTATCAATCCTCGGGCTCTGCATTGTGTGCTTGCGATATCCCAGTGACTCAGGGGGTGTGTGGGGGGGGCTTTATCGTCTGAAACGTGTTTTGGAAATCAATGAAAGCACCAGTTTCGAGTGGGAGAGGGGGAAGAACACCAAAATCCCTCAGGTCCTCTGCGGAGAGCGCGATGGAAGACGGGAGCGGGTCCCACAGGTGCTCGGTGAGAACGGGAGAGAGAGGGAAAAAGAGAGAGAGAGAAAGAGACAGTGTCCCTCAGGTGTAGGCAAGGTGAGCATTCAGGCTGATTAGGCTGCACGTTTCTACTCTAACAAGGGCTCTGCGGTGCAAATGTTCCTCAGAGGACACAGGTGCAAAGCTCACGTATTCCCTCAGGGGGGCGGGTCCTGGCGCCGATAGATTCTCAGCTGGGATTGGCTGGGATTTTTCTTCCCGGAGCTCGATCCGTCTGCCGTGCCTCTGACCTCTGCCTGGATTCATTAGCTTTCTGATCTGTAAACATGAGCACTGGAGGCTAACAAGGGCACTCTGACAACACAGACAGCTGTACTCCAAGTTCCCTCTCCATCAGGCGTCCTTTTTTTTTTTTATTTCTCCTTTCTGTCTTTCTTCAGCATCTAGCCGTATCTCTAGATCTACAGTATCGCTCGGTGCTTTTTCTTCTTAAAGGAAAAACGCGACATTTATCAATGTCTGACGAATGCTGGAGGGACGTACAGAGAGGCCGAGGGAGAACATGATAAAGCATGGGAGTCAAAGAAGAGAAAGGAGAAACAGCAGTGAAGAAAAAAAAAAAAAAGAAACATCTCGCTTTATTCACGACACCGTTGTCCCGGGCTAAGTGCGAGAGAGGTGCTGACGGCAGGTGTGCTCTCTTTGATTAATGGAGAGAATGAGTGATTGTGACAGTGCAGGTGACCAAACGGGACACGCTTTCCTGTGTCGCCCCTCCAGCCCCCCCTCCGAAACAGCTGCCTCACTCGTCGTTCTGCGATACTTCCCGTTTTGTTTACCCTGCCAAGGAGGCGTGTTGGAGTGACATTTGCCTCCCGTTGTGTTAAAAATAAATAAATAAAGTGGTGTGTCTTATACCTAACTCAGAGTAGTGCTGTCAGCTAATGTGGTTTTGCGGCTAGCCAGCAGCAAAAGACAGATTATACGGGATAGAAAAGAGAACGAAATGAGAGAAAGATGAAGGGATGAGAGTCCCTTGACGCAGCTGTCTGAGGGATCTGAGGATTTTACCGCAGGACAGGTCATCAGCCAATTAAACTCTCTTCTGCTCCATCCTTTCTTTGCAGCTCCTATCCTTTCCAAGCTCATCTTTAATCAGAACACACAGACGACTCTGGCTTCTTCTGTCCTCTTCCTTCTCATTTTTTATTTTTTTTTGTCTCATCTTCAGATTTTTTCATCTCTGCTCCTCCTCTGGTGCTGCTTGTCTTGTTGTCTCTCTCTCTGTCATTCTCTCCTGTCTGCCCAAACACTGTGCCATTCAAATGCTAATTGCAAAGCCCAATTACGCTAGCATGTGCAGTAATGTCTGTGTCGGCGCAGAGCAGATTTCTAAAGGCATTGTGCCAAACTGCACCAGGCTTATCACCCCTGCAATTTCTGATTCACATGCAACAATAGAACCATGGCATTTCAACATCACCCATACAAATTTATCATTTAATACAATCTTCTTACTGGACTTTTTTTTTTTTTTGCCATTCTTGTCAGCCTTCGAAACATCCTTAATTCGCTGGGTGCCAAATGCAGCATCAGGAAATTCAGAGGAAAAGCCGTTGAAGTGGAGCCATAGCCGCGGGTCAGAGTTAGCACAGCAGTTTTAATGAGCAGAGACGCGTATGAACACCCGAGTTTTTCTCCGGAGTGGCCACGCAAGCAATATCAAAACGTCCACATGCGTGGCTCGCACCTGCTTGCTCATGTCGAGCAACCTCACATTGCCATTTACGCCATTTAGCAGACGCTGTTATCCACAGCGACTTACAATGACCTCATTTACACAGCTTGGCAGTTGAGGGTTCAGACCCTTGCTCAAGGGCCCAGCTTTGTGGTGCTGGGATTTGAACTCATGACCTTCTGAACTACCACTACTTTGCAGACTGTAGGCTATTACGAAGCTCATAAATTTGCCACTAATTAGACATTAACTTTGCCCGATAGTAACGTATAGAAAGGTATTGTTAGTAGAATAATGAGATTAAAGGTTAGACCTAACAAAAGTCTCAACCCAGGTCCCTACCCAAGCGGCCATTTTGGATCTTTAGCTGCATTAGCGGAGTCAGGTTCGAGGTCGGAGTAGCACCGCTTTGTAGCAGCACTCCTGCGAACACCGGTAATGAAGGACCCGCTCGGGCCGTTGGCAGCTGCCGAGTGATGGATGGTGACGTCTCTTCCGGGATGCAGAGCTCTCGGCATTTTGCCAGGTCACTTTCGGACATTCATCTCCATCCACTTACACCTGCTGAGTACTTGCTAACTGACGCAGCTTTAAAACACGCAGCAAGATGACCCTGAGAATAAGAATAGGTGTAACTCGGATGTGAGATAAAGGATAAACAGGCAACGGTGAAGATGCAGTTAGAAAAACATTCTTACATGCAATTGAACCTGAATTTACTTCCACACAGAAAGTGAATATTTTTATACTCTAGTTTGAGTTTATAGTCAATACCTGTTGACCTAACGCGTCTTTTTTTTGTATGTTTTTAATTCTACGGTGAAGCAGACTTTACATCCTTTATTGACATTAGTTTGTGTTGGCGTCCTGCTACAACCTTTATTCGTAAAGCGTAACAGAGCATGTAGATGCATTAAATCGTCCGCTCTAACCTTCACTCCGAGGGCTGAGCCGAGCGAGCTAATTTCCCCCGATGCGAACGTGGGTGTTTCACCAGCGGGGGTTTCACCACGTGCATCTGTTCCAATCTCCGCGGTGACGCAGCCTCGCTACGACCTCATCGCAGGTGCGCTTTCGACTTGCCCATGCAGGTGCTCACGGCAACTGCCGCCCCTTCTGCTATTCTGATCCTATTAGAGATTCGAGGCAGCTTTCCATCTTTTCACGGTTTATTTTTTTGTTATTTTATTTTTCACTTCTCAGGGATTTAATAATGCCCTCAGACCACCAGGTCAAAGGCCACGCAGGCTGAAATCTCAGCACACACACACTCACGGATGTTTTCGAGCGCAAAGTCAAGCAATGGCCAGCGGACAGATCTGATACAATAACTCCAGTGGAAACACACATATAAGAGGCCAGATTGCTGAAGGCACAACAAAACAAAAAGGAGGAATTGAAAAAGAAAACAAAAGATATATGGAAGAAGAGAGAGAGTGAGAGAGGATGTGCAGCAAGATCAGTGTTTAAAAAAACCCATCAAGTACTTAAAATAAGGAATTGTGGAGATGGAAAGACTGAAAATTAGGGATTACTTAGAAGCAATCTATTAGTGTATTCTACTGTCATAACTAATATCACCTTGTGGGATTTTTTTTTCATAGGATGTCAGAATTAATTGCTTTTAATTACCGGTAAGTCTCAGGATATTCTGGCTGTCCTGATCTGACGGCTAACACGCTACATAATTAGTTGCTGTTTGGAAGCTTTGGGAAATGCAGGGCATGCCTTGGAATCGAGAGCATCCCAGCAGTGTCGGTGAACTTTTGTTACGTGGCTGTTTGTGCTTCATAGTGTTTCCCAACGAGTTTTACCGATCGCGAGCTGTTTAACGGTCACGCGTAAACATTTGCGGTAACCGAAGCTCCTCGACGGGCATCGCGGAGAGAAAAGCGCGAGGGTAAGCGCTTTCATTGGGAGCTGTATTTACAGGCACCGTGATCCGAGCTTTAGTGTCCTCTTTCCCTCAGGTGCCAGAATGGCTGTGTGACTCTAATTAGTGAGTCGTAACATTTCACTGGTGGCTTTGCCCAGCCCTTGTCTGCCTCTTTGGGTACGTGAGCTATCGTGCTATCGATTTTGGCTTTTAACAGGAGACAGACAGGAGCGCTCCTCCTGTGGGATGTTTGTCACCTCGTTTCGACCTCCGGGATCCAGTCGATCTTCCAAGTTGCAACCAATCCGTTTTGCACGTTTTCAAACGAATTTCGAAAAAGAAGGAATCATTTTGCCAAATCATCGCATGAAGGGGCCTCGGGTCAGCAAATCAGTCACTTGTCACTTCGTCGTTCTTGGCCTGAGAGAAGAAGAGATTGAGTTTCCTCTGTTGCTGCCTCTAGGCTATTGAACGCTTTGCCACTTGAAATTGGGACCTCGCAGCATTCCCCCTATCCTCAAGAGATGCCACAGCTATCCATGGCCTTGAGCCAGAGGAGCAAATTTGGCCGGCCTCTTTGCGGGGTACGAGCGACACTGAGCATTCCTGAGCTTGTTTATGTAGTATATTGTGCTTTTATCTGTGTGGTTCCTCTACTACCTTGTGATGCAGCAAGCTGGCTGGCGTCATGTGTCTTGGAGAGAAGAAAGCACCATGTTAGCCCTTGCTCTCGCTGATTGGTATGATAGGGGACAGCTGGCTGGTGGGTGGGAATTGGCAGGTGACCAAATTGGAAAGAAGAATTTCTGAAATTTTTTTACTCAATGGACGTTGTTTTTTAGACTTGGAAAAAAGTGAAAGAAGAGGCGCAGATATTGAGAATAGAAAAACATAGTTTGTCCGAATGAAAGAAAAACGAAAAGCTAATTGTTAATTGGACCATCTTTTCCTACAAGAATCAGCTTGCTTGACCTAAATAGCTGGAACAAGATGTATACAGGTTACACTGTCGGAACAATAGGTACTGTATTGTTATATACACTTCCCCAGAGTATAAACAATGTAAATATAGTTCCTGTGCTACCCTAGTCGTCTAATGAGGCATTTTTTTCACGGGTTATTAGGGTGAAATGTATAAACTTTAAGATTAAACGAGACAAGCGTTTGTACCCTGAAATTCACAGCACTTTTGTTGTCTTGATTTTCACAGTGTACAGAGGTTAAAAATAGCCTGAGTTTATTATATGTGTGTGTATATATAGCATACATTCACATGCCAATTTAATTAGAACCTGCACCCCTGCTCAGTCATGCAGTTATCCAGGCAGCCAATCATGTGGCAGCATTAAAACATCGCCAGGTCTTTTTCCAGTCATCACTTGTCCAGTTTGGGGGAAACTTGTGCCTACTGTAGCTTTAGATTCCTGTTCTCGGCTGACAGGAGGCGAAACCCAACCAACCAAACCTTCTGTTGTTGTAGTCAAGGTTTGAGGTGCTGTGCATTCTTAGATGCTTTTCTGCTCATTATAGTTGTAAAAATTGGTTATTTGAGTTAGACTTGTTGTCAGCTTGAAACGGTCTGGCCATTCTCCTTTGGCCTTTGTATCTTGAGGAGCTTCACAAAAAAAAAAAAAGAAAAAAAAAATCTGTAAATAGTAGAAAAGTTAGGGAAGCTGTAACACTCCTTAGGCCAAAATAACTACAGCTAGTAAAAAAAAAAAATAGCCTTGTCTTTGCTATATTGAGATCAGACATGAGCTGATAGATACGAATTTTAGCTTTCATTTTAGCTGGTATTTAAATCCACAAGTGTTTAAACAACTTGGTACATTTTGTCTGAACAGACCCATTTCCCATTTTTCAAGGGATAACATTTTTTGACAAGTGTTGCCAAGATGAGCCATGTTCGATTGCTTGTTTAAACATTTTATAGATTACAATGTCTACTCTCGAGCATGAGGAGTGCTTTCTATGGAATAAAAGCAAGCCATTATGAAGCTGAGAAAAGAGCCAAAATCGATCGCAACCAATGCACAAGCATCGAGCGTAGCCTGTACAACAATTTGAAATGTCCTGAAAAAGAAAGAATCCCCTGGTTTACTAACTGATGTAGGAAACACAGTGAGAGCGTTGAAAAAAATAAAAAACAGCAGTCAGTGATATTGCAAAAAATCTTCAAAGGGCGAGGGTGAATGTATCACAATCTGAAAGATTTTGAGAGCAAAAATGCACATACCACAAGCTTGAAACTATTCATCAGCAGTAATAAATAAATAAACCTGGGCTGGGTGGTGCAAAGAGGTCCAGAGATGAGCCACAGAAGTTCTGAAATCAAAACTTTGGAAAAAGAAAGGACCTGCTTATGATCCAAAGCAAACTTAAGCTTAAATATGGTGAAGGAGTGTGATGGCTTGAGTTTGGATGGTTGCTTATGGAAAAAGTCCACTAATCTTTATAGATGTTGTACTGTAGCTCCTGATGGTAGCAGAACGAATAAATTTGGAAGGCAACTCAAAGATTCCGTCTGCCAATTTACAGAGAAATGCATCCAGTCTAATTGGGACGAAGTTCATCAAGAGGCAAGACAATGACCCTGAACACGCTGCCAACAGAACAAATGACTTCATCAGGGAAAAAAAAAAAAAACCTGGAACGTTTTAGCATAGCCAAGTCAATCCTCGGCCCTTAACTCATTTGAGCATGCATTTCACATCCTGAACAGGAGACTGAAGGGAGTAGCCCTGAAAAACAAACAATTACTGAAATAAGCTGTGGTACAAGCCTGAAAAATCATCACAAAAAAAAAACAAATGCAACAGTTTGGTGAGCTGCCAGCCCTCTGCACTGAATGGGCATCTTTGCCCTTGTAGGTGTTTTTAATTGAAGGACAAAGTTCAAGTAAAAATAAGCAGAGCCCAAGACACTGAAAAGTACCATACATCGTTTGCTACTAATTAAATCAGCACCGACTTGTTGTCTGTGTACATTGACTTCAGAAGGCCCGAGGCCAGTAATTTGTCTAGCCTTCAAAATAAAAAATAAAAAAACCCACATAGTTAAAGATGAAGCGCTTCTGATTCCTTTCCAAAGGTGGTCTTTGGAGATTTGGAAAGGTTAGCAAAAAAAAAAAAAGTCACTTTAAGTTTTAGCCATTCGTGTTAATGGTGCATGCTCATTACAGCATTTCACAATGAGAAGATTTAACACTGTTACTCTTTTGTGCTCTCAGAAGAAAGCCACCGTGTGTGCCGGGGGTTATTATTCCTAACCGTTTCTTAAAATGGACTCTTAGCAATTAACCTAAGATATAGCAGGGAGTGACTCATTCCTGAGCAAGTTGTCATTTTTTTTCTCTACTCATCCATTTCATAGTTGTTGTTTTTTTTTTTTCTCCCTACACCAGCCTTTTGAAATGCAAGGAAAAGGCCATGGAAAGTTCTTTGTTTGAGCACTTACATAAGCAGGTAAGATCGCTTTAACTTCTGAACTGCCAGAAGTGGCAAAAGCATTGTTAGCTTTAGTGCTATGGATAACACTCTTACGCTTTGGAGCAGGTCTGTGAAGTGGGAGATTAGCTCTCGATTCTTGTAGCTGGAATGTTTTTCCCCTCGTTGCTGCCCTTTGACCAGGCTGGACTAAAGTGTGGTGTGTCTATGCTTTCTGAACTTTTTTCCCCATTACATTGAGTACACTGGTCTGCTTTTTACAAACAAATGGCGGTGGAATTATTTTTGCAGAAGCCCACTTCCTTTTCCAGGAAACCATTTTCATAACGTTCCCACCACAGCCATTAAGATAAGAACATTTTAAACCGATTTGTTTCGCTTGCTGATTAGAGGGAGAAAAAGTTGTAAAGCCTTTTCAAAGGCATTTTCACACATTTTTTGGTTTTTTTTTACTGGACATAACACTTTGATATGTTTGCTTGTAATGGGTGTGAAATCGTTTAAATGGGTGCAGAAACGTTGTCTTTTCCAAATGAACACAATGGTCTGGGGCTTTGCTTTGACTATTTGTGGCGAGAATTTGATATCCACACTGGGTGACCATTAAAACGCCTGGTCACAAGACTTTCTCAGGGTCAGTGTTCGTGCAAAAGGCATTAGCATAAAGCATAAATACTCGAGTCACGCCAACGGAAGGAGTCGTTCTTTTGCAGTAACAAACCGCTGATGATGAACCCCTTGTGAGCTTGGAATCGATCCTCGGCGCAGAGGAGGCATTGTGGCCAAGTTTGTAAACGTCCTTAGCCTCACCCGAGTGTACCTGCATTCACCGCTCGCTCTTTGTGCGGGATCAAAAAGCCGAGCGGCGTGCTAGCCAACGGAAAGTGAAGCATCTGCAGTTCTTTCCGACCACAATTGCATTCCGGCGAAGTAAGCCGAGCTCCGCGCCGAGGTGCGAGAAGTCCAGGTGAAGCCCTTTAATGGTAGTAATAAAGGTGTTCAGCCTTTTGGTTCAATACTGCCAGCAGTTAAAATGGCTTTAATGCATCTAATGCAATTTTCAGGCAGAAGAAAAGGGGCCCGATGTGTTTGGCGCTGCAGAGGTGCCAGCGCAGCTGTGTCTAAGGTGAAGGAGAGTTGCTGAGCCAAGAAAGAGTGGCGAAGCTCTCGGATGACAGCGACTCACTTTCTTTCTCTTTCTCTCTCTCTCCTTTTAGTTGCCTGTGTGTATCGAGCGGCACAGGCGAGCTCTTGATTAGGCTGTAATGGGATCTGTGCGTTTAGCACATTTGCTGTTAGCTGGCAAGCGGCTCCAAACCAGAGCTGTCATTAACGCGCCGGGCCAATGCGAACGTCTCTCTGGGGGGTCATGACCCAGATCCCTCCCTATCCAGGCTACTGCTGAGTGTGTGTGGTGTGAGGCTTAACTCTAAAGCCTGTGATTCACTGCGCAAAGTATTTCAACTTCTGCCATCTTTTAAGTAGTAAAAGGTTCTAGCGGTTTTTCGGTATGGACACGAGACTACAGCAGAAACAAATGCCATATGTTTTGCGTACGAAGCAACATCGATATACATTTAATTTCACACAAAAGCACCATTGTTACATGGTTATTTATTTGCCAACCTGCATTCTAAACCAGCACACGCAACTGTTTACGGCAGGTGCTCTTCTACATAGCAACTTACATTCTCTTATATAACCGAACATAATGGCTATATATGTTAATAAGGGCCTTGCTCAGGGGCCCAGGAGTGGCATTGTGGTGTAGCTGGAATTCAAACTCATAACCTTCGGATCCTAAGCCCAATGAGTTAACCAATATTGACAATGGTAACTCAGTGATTAAGGCTCTTGTTTACGGATCAAGCTGCCACTTTTGATGCCCTTGAACAAGACTCTTAACCCTCAGTGCTACTGGGGCGCTGTTTCATGGACTCTGACCTCAGCTTCTAACATTGCTGATAGTGAAGAAAGAATTTCGCTGTAATGTACATGTGACGAGTATAAAGCACCGTTTTATCACCACCACTTCCCCAACGTGGTTTATGTTCTGACCACATGGTCACCACAGATTTAGAAAGCATTAGAAAGCATCATAGCCACAGCAACCATGCGTTGTCACGGAAATCGGTCTCAATTCTGTTTTCCTGGATTATTTCTTTCAACACGCATTTGAGCTGTTCAACCAATCAGACAAAAGAGCCTAAGCTCTTTTTTTTCATGTTGAACTTCACAGTGGCTTTGAGGCACATAGTAATCAATAACTTTGTGCTGGTTGGTAGAGGAAAAAAAAAAAACGAACTAAAACCCCATGTTCCATTACCTCCTGTTTGTTGTTGTTCTTGGGTTTGAATGGCAAGTGCATAAAGAGCGAGTGATGCAACAGTGATATAAATAAATAAATAGATATATATTGCAGGAGGGAAAGGGATAAAGAGAAAAAGATGTGGTAGACGAGGGGATGGAGGGGATGGAGGATGGAGAATGACCAGATATCGAGGAACTGGATGTGCGACAAGTACAAAGGAAGAAAACACACACACACACACACACACACACACACACACACACACACACACACACACACACAGTATTAGTATTTTTGGGTCTTCCCATTAATCTTGCTAGAGGGAGGAGAAGATACAGCAGCAATAGCAGCACAGTATGTGGCCTTACTAATGCAGTCAGTAAGTCCTGAAGCCTTGTGTGTGTGTGTGTGTGTGTGTGTGTGTGTGTATGTGTGTGTGTTAAACCCCCCACCTATCCTGTATCATCTACTATCTATAGACCTGATGCTCATGGTGATCATATCGGTTCTTATCTTTGTACACTCAGCGTGTAAGTGTGTGTGTGTGTGTGTGTGTGTGTGTGTGTGTGTGTGTGTGTGTGTGTGTGTGTGTGTGTGTGCAGGTTTAATAAGAAAAATCGAGCAAGCTCACCTAACTAAGTCTTTGTAAAACACCGTTGCGCACATTTATCCTGTGTGGCGCACCAAAATAACCTGAATATCTCACTCCCATTGGCTGATGAAGAGCCATGTGATTGTTTGCGTTCACGCAGCTTTCACATGACGAAGTTACGCGTTTGGCATAGAAATAACGACCCGATAAGACGCGTCGCATTACGCACATGCTGAAACGCTTAGACATCAGCTCTTTTCTCTCGTCCGCCACGCAGCTCTCGGCTAAGCCGGCTGGTTCGAAATGGATTTTTTGATCCGCTCCTAAACGCGCCTCAGCCTGTGTGTAGCAGGAGATAAGTTTAAACAGGTGAACCGGAGAGATAGCGGATGCTGACAACGCCGTCTCTTCGGCTCTCCTCCGGCGTGTGGGCTTTAGTCGGCACAGCAAGACACTGGCTTAATGCAAGGCCCGAGACGCTTTTAGTCACGGACTAAAGTTAGACACGTCAAATAATAAAAGTCGAAAACAGTCACAGTCGAATTGTTTTTCTCCGTGAGAAAGCGTACGCATGCAGAGCCGAGTTTATTCATCGCAGTTAATGTTACCCTACGGTTTATTAAAGTTCTAGCATAGCTGCCTCAAATGGACGTCTGTAATTGTGTCTTCTTACTGTGGAACAAGATAACGGCTCTTGTTTACATTCAAACGCGAAGAACATAGAGTTTAAATGCATTCTTGCCCTTTTGAAGATCTCCAGCAATTGTATTTATAGCACAGCGCCGTTGAACTCTCGAATCTTCTCTCGAATTTCCCATAACTGCAGCCCTGACAGTAATTCTCTTTAAATCGAGCCCGAAATCGTATTGTTTCTATGGTAACAACAACTACGGTGGTAATTAACATGTAATTATCGATAGTTTATGGTCACCATCAGGTGATTTTTTGAACATCCCATTCCACATTTAGTGCCCGTTTTCTGTTATTATAACCTTCACTCATCTGTTGAGATGTTCCACTAGATTTTGAAGTGTGCTTGTGGAGATTTATTCAGCCTCAATGGTGTTACAAAAGTCAGGTACTGATGTAGGTGAGGTGAGGAGGCCTGGGGTGCAGTCAATGTTCACATTCATTCCAAAGATGTTCAGTAGTAGGGTTAATGTCAGATCTCTATAGCAGACCACTTAAGATCTTCCAAGATCTGGATTTGTACACAAGGACATTGTCATGCTGGAACAGGTTTGGGTCTCCTAGTTTAAGTGAAATAAAAATGTAATTCTACCACATCCAAAGAGATTAAACACAATTGTCTGCTCCCAATACTTTTGATGAAAACGATGTTTAAGTGCTCAAGGCTTTATTGTTTCTCAGAGCAACAGTTTAGAGCTGCTAAAATCAAGTGATGGAAGGAACGAACTTGCAGGATGAGGACAGAAGAACTTAGGACTTTTCAGTTTGTTGGTTCCCACATTATCTAGTTACTGCTTCCTAGTCAAACTGAATAGTGATTCCTTTATTGTGATTTATTGTTTTAGTCACCGCTGTGGCCCGGGTTCGATCCCCGGTCAGGGAACCAACCCCAGCCATTAGGGAGGCACAAGTCTGTGCGCTATTAGTGGCGGTCCCAAGCCCGGATAAATGGGGAAGGTTGCGTTAGGAAGTTCATCCAGCATAAAAACATGTGCCAAATCGAACATGCGGATGATCCACTGTGGCGACCCCTAATGGGAGAAGCCGAAAGAAAGTTTTTATTGTTTTAGATATATTAGGACATAAAGAACGAGCAAAATGTAAATACACTATAATAAGAAAAAACTGTCAGTATCCTGTGTATGTTTGATAAGGGAATTTACTATATATTGTTTCTCAGATAGCCTATTATTTATAATAAGCCTGTTTGAATTTGCATGTGAATTTTGTAAGTATAACTTTAAAAAGCATTATCTGCACATGTGAACAGATATTGCACCAGCAAAACCATGGCGACTTTGCATAAACTGTAGTCAAGAATATCTACCGAAAAATTAATGCACAGCAAATTGGACAAGGGGAACAAGAGAATAAATAACTGTCAGAGTGAATCCGAGGTGAGCTTTATACCATGACATCCAACAGTAAACTGAAAAACAGCCACTAAACAATAATGTACAGCAAAATAGAAAGTGTGAAGAGAGAAAACAATGCAGATTTAGTTTTACACACCTGACATGAGATCACAGTGTATCTCTGAAAGTGTGAAACCTTGCAGTCCTCTGCCTTATCTGATGGAGTGATGAAGTCTTAAGCACTGTTGAAGTTTGTTCTTTTTTTTTTAATGGTTCTGTTGGATGCTGTGGCTAATAATAATAATAATAATAATACAAATAATAGTAATAATAATAAATGTTATATTATTTAAAGCTCCTAAAAGTAACTTCTCTAGGTAATTATCTAACTCTTTTTGGTGATTTAATATAGTACTGATTACAGTACTGAATAATACTGAATGATATTTTGAAGTACTGATGGGGTATATTACTGTACAGACTGGTATATTACAGTCCTGAAAGAAGTATATTACAGTACTGATTGGTTTATTACAGTACTGACTGGTATATTACAGTCCTGAAAGTAGTATATTACAGTACTGATTGGTTTATTACAGTACTGACTGGTATATTACAGTACTGAGAGGAGTATATTACAGTACTGATTGGTATATTACAGTACTGAAAGTAGTATATTACAGTACTGATTGGTTTATTACAGTACTGACTGGTATATTACAGTACTGAGAGTAGTATATTACAGTACTGATTGGTATATTACAGTACTGAGAGTAGTATATTACAGTACTGAAAGGAGTATATTACAGTACTGACTGGTATATTACAGTACTGAAAGGAGTATATTACAGTACTGACTGGTATATTACAGTACTGACTGGTATATTACAGTACTGAGAGTAGTATATTACTGTACTGACTGGTATATTACAGTACTGAGAGTAGTATATTACAGTACTGAAAGGAGTATATTACAGTACTGACTGGTATATTACAGTACTGAGAGTAGTATATTACAGTACTGATTGGTATATTACAGTACTGAAAGGAGTATATTACAGTACTGACTGGTTTATTACAGTACTGAGAGTAGTATATTGCAGTACTGATTGGTATATTACAGTACTGAAAGGAGTATATTACAGTACTGACTGGTTTATTACAGTACTGAGAGTAGTATATTACAGTACTGATTGGTATATGACAGTACTGAGAGTAGTATATTACAGTACTGATTGGTATATGACAGTACTGAGAGTAGTATATTACAGTACTGAAAGGAGTATATTACAGTACTGAAAGGAGTATATTACAGTACTGAGAGTAGTATATTACAGTACTGACTGGTATATTACAGTACTGAAAGGAGTATATTACAGTACTGAAAGGAGTATATTACAGTACTGACTGGTTTATTACAGTACTGAGAGTAGTATATTGCAGTACTGATTGGTATATTACAGTACTGAAAGGAGCATATTACAGTACTGAGAGTAGTATATTATAGTACTGATAGGTATATTACAGTACTGATTGGTATATTTCAGTACTGAAAGGAGTATATTACAGTACTGAGAGTAGTATATTACAGTACTGACTGATATATTACAGTACTGAAAGGAGTATATTACAGTACTGACTGGTTTATTACAGTACTGAGAGTAGTATATTGCAGTACTGATTGGTATATTACAGTACTGACTTGACTGATATATTGGAGTACTGATCACTTTTATATTACAGCAATGACTCTTATATTACAGTACTGATGTCATTTGTATGTAAATGTTTTCATTAGAGAAGAAGCAGGAAAGGTGTTGTGTAAAACACTTCTGGGATTGTAGGCGTGCTCAGGAGTTATCTTCCATTCTCTCTCTCTCTCTCTCTCTCTCTCTCTCTTATCTTCCATTCTCTCTCTCTCTCTCTCTCTCTCTCTCTCTCTCTCTCTCTCTCTCTCATTCATTCAGTATTTCCTCAGTGCACTGGTATTCCTCTCTGCCACGTTAGAGTTTCATTAGGCATGTGTCAGTGTGATGCTTTCCCTGTATATAAGGGATCCTCCTACATGCTGCTCAGTCACACTAACCCATACGGGCGCTATGTGCATATTGAGCGTGGGCTCTGGAGGTGCTGATGAGTGAGAAAAGTGGATCAGGCTTTTGGCTTCGCTGTACATGTCTGACTTACCGCTTGATTAGCCATCTTGACTCAAAGCATTCATCTGCTTTTACGCTCTCTATAACATAGGATGAGTAATGATTATGGGGAAAGAAGACACTTTTTATTCCCTGTTAGCTTCATTAGCACTTTTATCACTAGCATGTACATTTTTGTGGTCTGGCTGAAACAGCTGTGCAGTAAAACCCAATGGTGCCACGCGAACCTACAACCTGTCAGTCACTGTTAGAAAACCGCAATGAGTTTTAGTAATAAAGCTGAAAAGAAAAATCCAAGGCAGTGGCATATGAAGAAAGAACGAGGAGGTCACATGGTATTACATGATATATCCATGAAATGGTTCTTCTTCATAGGTGCCCAGAATGAATGAGATGATGGTTAAGGTGCACTGGAGGAACACGAGAGAACTTTTGAGCAGGTCCGTAACACGGCACTACAAAATAGAGTTTGTGTTTGTCAGCTCACACAGTCCAGCGTCACACTCCACCAGTGTGTATCACACACTCGTCAGGCCAGCTTGGATGCATTTTTTTATGACAGGCCGCTTTGACAGCAGAAACATGGAGAAAGAGAGGCGGCTATGGAGGCTGATGGCCCAGGGGAGACAGACTGCCCACATCTAGAGACTAGTGGAGGAATGCGACTGTACCACATCAGAGAAAAATAAGGGGGGGGGTATATATATATATATATATATATATTCTTTCCTGGTCTCACTCCATCACCCAGTCTTTATTCTCTCCTCATCATCTCTCCCTCTCTGTACCACTCTTTCTTGCTCGTGCTCTATCTCGCTGTGTCTCTGTTCTTTTGTCGCTCCCCAGGCCGTATCACTCTGCTTTGGTTTCTGTGATTTGAGGCGCTGCTCGTCCTGTGTGAGAGGATCAAAGTGGTGCCGGCTGTTCGATTCTCAGTCCTCCGCTCCCCACGGCCGTGTTCCCTCTGCCTTCAGCCTTCTTTAACTCAGCTCTTTCTCCCAAGAGCACGCCAGTTCACACGGGAGAGAAACAAAGATCTACATGAGCGTGCCCATCACGCCTGCTGCTGTTCATACAAACAGGCAGGAAAGACAGCCGAAACAAGAGGAAGCAAAGGAGAAAAGAAAGGGAAGAAAAGGATAAAGAAGAAAAGCTAGGAAATTAACAAGCAATTAAAAAGCGGAAAAGGCACATAAAAGGAAAATAAACAGAAGAGCAGAATCGGAGAACTAAGAAAAGATAGGAATTCAAATAATAAATACTAGGATGCTTAAGAGAAAGTAAAAAAAAATAAGACATGAAACTGAGAAAGAAAAAACTCAAACGGAACCAATTAAGAAGGAATGATAAAAAAAAAAGAAAAGAAAGAACATGAAATCAAGGAAGGAAGAAAGGAACATGAAATAAATGGAAGGGCAGGAGGGAGAGAGGGAGAGAGAGAAAGAAAGAAAGAAAAAAAGAAAAAAAGAATAAGCACAATGAAACTGGGAAGTTAAAAAAAAAAAGTACAGTGAGAAAAAGAGAAAAAGGAGAGAAAAGCGGATGAGTGTGGCAGGGAGACCCGCAGCAGCAGCAGAATGGGGCAGATCCTGCATGGAGGTGGATGGAAGTGGAAGTGGAGGGAAAGCGCCTGGAGCTCTTTATTACTCTGGCGAGTCAGACCTTTGCTAATTAGTTATTAGATTGCAGAGATGTGCAGGAACAAGCCCTAATTAGGTTAGTGGCTTCTAAAATGAAAGGTCTTAATGCACTAGTGCTGTTCGGCTCCTGACGATGAGTGAGCGCGGTTTCACCATCAGGACACGCCGAGCTCTTTTTCCTCCGTTTATACTGATGCCGCTAATTAGCATCGTGACCTTTCAATTAGCACAAATGCTTTAACGCCAGGAGCTATTACTGTTACGAAGCGCTGCTATTATGTCCAGCTGGTGTTATGACCCGGCCTCCGGCCTTCTTTCTTCAGGTCCAGTGGTGTTTCGTCTCATTTCCTCCAGCACCATGCCCCGAGTAATTACAGCACAATAATATCGGTGAATATCCAATATGATTTAAAATAAGGTGGTGGGTTGGGTGTTAAACATCATCATGGATACTTGTTGAGAAGAAGAAGAGACAGATGTGTGGAATGTTACCTGAGCTTATGTTTTTTTTAAACCAAAGCGATTTATAAAATTAAATCTAGCATCGCATCACATAGAATCAGACTCATTGTTTTGCTGCTTAACTCGATTCTAATGTGATGAATTCAGTATTTGTCGCTTTTATTAGTTTGTTATAATGTATTTACATTACATTAATATCAGACACCATTATCCAGATCAACTTTCCTTTATCTCATTCATAAAGCTGAACAGTTGTATGGTTAAGGGCCTTGCTCAGGGGCCCAAGAGTGGCAGCTTTGCGTGGCCGGGATTTAAACTCATGTCTTTCGGATCCAAAGGCCAAAGTCTTAATCTAACGCCTTAACCACTTAGCGACCTCCTCCATGATTACAGATACTAAATCATGTCTCGCACAAACATTTCCTGAGCCTCATTATGCTCCTTGACATTGTTGGAAAACTAAACTCTATTGCCAAAAGTTTGTGGACACCCAGTCATAAGGATGGTATGTGCTTTTTGAGCATCGCATTTCACATTTAGTCCCAATTTGCTCTCATAATTCCCTCAACTCTTCTGGGAAGATGTTCCACTAGATTTTGGAGTGTGCTTGTGGAGATTTGTGTTAAATGTTATGAAAGACAGGTGTCGGTGAGGTGAGAAGGCCTGGGGTTCAGACAGCATTCCAATTCATCCCGAGGAGCTTTTCCACTCCGAGTCATGCTAAGCAGATCTTCATGGAGTTTGCTTTGTGCACAGGGGCATTGTCATGCTGGAACAGGTTGGGGTCTCCTAGTTCAAGCGAATGGATAATTTCTGAATCCAAAGTACAATTGTGTGCCTTCGAATAAAAAAAATAAAAAATAAAAAAAAACATTTTGGAAAAGAACCACATATGGCTGGAAAAGTCAGGTGTCCCAATACCTTGTTTATATAGTCTTACTTGACTAATGCATACACTGAAGGTGAGGGATCTGCCTATAAGGAATGATGATGATACATGTCTCATGTATCATCATCATGTCTTCCTGAAGTATTAAGTGGAATGACATCTTCTGATTACAGCCATAACCTCCAAATCAGCATCTTCCCCCTGCAATGCATCAGTTCTGCCATGCGGCTTTGTGATTGAGTGACGGAAGCTGTATATTACTGTAAAGCTGCAACATTGCATTGGCTACTAAATTTAGGGTTTTTTAACCAAGGAAACTGATCCTCGATCCGTATAAAAAAATCATCTCCGATTCCTTCATTGTCTTGTTTACACACGTTTGTAAACACAGAGAATTTTGAGGTTGGGGGGGGGGCCTTTGAGCACGGTCGCTTCGGGGTCGAAGATTGAAACGCACAAGTGGTGTGTGAGGCAGGGAAGCTAAGTGGCTATTGATTTGCTCATGCAAGGAAAGGAAACAGGCTGCTTTCTTAGCTTGGCTTAGCAGGCAGCGCTGGCCAGCTGGTAATTGGCTTTTAAAGCAGAAACGCCTTTGGTCAGTGCAATTTTTAAAGGGCTTTTTTAAAAGGCCTGTTTGTATGCTAGAAAGCCAACATACACACGCAGCACATGCAAACCCAGGCCTTACTGTATATAGTGTTTAAAGGTGTAAGAAATTCCTTTTACAGTATAGTTTCTGATTAGGAGCTTTTGCAGGAACATAGGCACTGAGTGTGATGTGTAGTTGCGGAGTGGGTTTTCTGTTAGCTAATTAACTGCCGTCCTGTCTTGCCTTTTTCTTTTCTTTTTTTTTAGTAAACTCTCAGATCAGTTAATGGATTCATTACTTCTCTTAATGCATCCTGGCTTCACCATATAAACAGGGTGTTACACACAGCAATGCAACAACCCAAGCGAACCTCATTTGACTGGTCGGCTCGAATGATCATCTGAGACTGCTGTCCCTGGTGTGTTCTGAAAGACGACTGGTTGTGTGAAACACAGTAGAAAGACTTTCGGTCAAGCCGTCAGTCCCTCTCTCCCATCGGTCCTCCAGACTTGCCCGTACAGATGTGTAATTAGCGGACAGAGGAGGCCCGCGGTGCACAGAAGGCCACCGAGGAGCCTAAAGAAGTACTAATTAAGAATGGCATTCCAATGACGGAAAATCCCTCTTGATTTTCTGTGTGCAAGTGTGTGTAGTGGATCTCCCACTGATGATCCTGGAAGAGGGCACTCCATCAGCTCACTGAGGGATGCGACGGCCTCGGAAAGGATTTAGTGCACGAACACACACAAATCCTCGGAAGCCTCCTCCCCTTAATGCTATAGGCCTGGATACCCAGTGGGTCAGCGCCGGAATACTTTACTAACGCTCTCAAAGCCTTGCTAAATCACACACACACACACACACACACCTACATAAATATGTAGCCTTTGTAAAAACCTCTTGTGGCCATAGTAGACATTCACAGTCTCCTTGTAAGTTCTTTATGACCGTTGTGGATTTTAAAAACAAAACCTGAACAGCTCTGGTTCAGTGCAGTTTAGTGTGACTTAGCATTTTACCATCAAGGTCAAGATTCCATTTTTGGACCGCTTTTAAATATGGTTTGACTTCTTTAAATATTTTATAGGCACTAAATTGACTACCTGGTATAAATGAAGCAGACATTTAAAAACAAAAAAAACAAAAAAAACATGCAAATAAAAAAAAATTAATTCATTCATTTTGTAGTTTATAATCTTGTCAGAATGTACTGTATTTTAGAAAATATCATCTCTACCCGACTGATAAAATCCACACTTCCTCCATTCTGGGTTTTACTGTTATGTGAAACAATGCTCCTTTCAAAGGTTATCCATAGTGGAACCCTACAGAACCATAGAAACGAATGACCTCATTTTTACTGTCCTGACTTTTTAAAACACACAAAACAGGAGTGATGAGCAGCATGCATTCTGGAGAACAATGTTCCTAAATGTAAAGCATAACATTTTATATATACATATATATATATATATATATATATATATATACATAGGAGGTGGTGTCAAATTTCTAACTCCAGCAGATGGCAGCACAAAGCTGCACTCACGGTCACAGGGAGCACCGACCATCATAAGTCAGTCTTTCGAAATACATCGTCCTGTGTGCAACGTTTTGACTTCATTTCAGAGATCCAGCACCGAATCGCAGAAGGTGCTTGACACGCTTCGAAAAGAAGAGTTCCAGTACATATTCCAGAAGTGGCAGGAGGGCTGGGAGTGCTGTGTCTCTGTGCACAGAGACTATTTTGAAGGTGATAGTGTGTAAACGTAGATAAATAAAATGTTTGATACCACTGTGTGTGTCTGTACAGTGTATTATATAAAAAAAGAAAACCCACATAAAACAAGATAATGAAACACATATAACATTTTTCACTGCACAAAGTATTCAATAAAACAAAGAAAAGGCAAGAATGAAACTTTTTGCAAGGACATTTTCACAAAATAAGAATTCCATCTGGAGCCTTGTGTGTCTGAATCTGAAATATGGGCAATGAGAGAGCAGAGGAAGCAGGAATGCAAAGGACAGCTGGCACTGGTTCTAACACTGGCCCATAACTCCCTCGATCTGGGGACTTCATTATAGGTTTATTTAGTATTCTACACCCCAGTCAGCCAGCGTTCACCCTGACCCCAACCCTGTGTACGAGAACTTTGGGTTACTGATTAGTGTAATGTGTCTGAAATCAGAATCCTTCTGCGTCTGAGTAAGGTAATGGGGCTCGTCTGGCCAAGTGAGAAATTGCTTACTGTGAAAGAAATGAAAAAGCACGACGAGAGAACGGGTACTGTACCTCCTAAAGCTTAAGCCTAATAAAACTCCAAAGGCTCCGCCATCTCGATTTGTCCTCTCCCGGTCCAATCCGAGCCGGAGTGCTGTTTAATCTCTCTCTCTCTCTCTCTCTCCCCAACCAGTCTCTTTCTTTCTCATACACACGTTCTGGGTTACTCTCACACATCAGTACTCTCATCTCTACAAATAACGACTGTTTGCGCATCTCTGTGTCTGCACGATTGCGTATAAACAACCTTGACACCGGCCCGCATGTCATCATGTCTCGGAAACTGGCCTATTTTCGCAGCATGTCCTGCGCGCTGCTCTCCATCCCAGAGCTGAGACTCCCAATTGATAAACGCAGACACCGTGAAATGGAGAGGTGCAAAGACACAGGCAGCTCAAAATGATCCGTATCGCTCACTATACACACCGGCTGGCGTAGCGGCGCGGCGACCGCGCCTAGCGCGCTTCATCACTTCACTCATTTCGAATTCGCCCTGGATAAGACTTAATGAGCCAGTAGTCAGATAGCCTGCTGAGATACGAGGGAACGGTTCACCGCATAGGCGCATTCGGTTTTCAGGAGAAAATGGCGCCTCGTTGGAGGAGTCCTCGCTTGAATTCTACAATGCCTACTATAAGAATGTGTCATAATTAATAATTCAGTATATTTGTGTTAAAAAGATACATATGTTCCAGTTGATTAATCCTATTTATTACACCGTTGGCTAACAGTGTGACCAGCAAAGTGATTGCATATTTTTCTTACTCCCTGTGTAACCTGTGCAAACACAATCCAAGCCAAGACTGTTATCTCATTAAGCTCATTTATCCCATTTGTCTCCTGATTCTATTGCACATGCCAGCACTAACCAAGCCGAGTTATTAATGAGCCATAAATGTTGCACCGATAAACAAAAATCCACCCAGTTCAAATGAACATCTATCCATTAATTACTGCAATTAAAATCATTAGAATCATTAATTTGTTTGGATGAAGTAAACAAACAATTAAAATTCTGAACAGAGTTCAGATTTTAGTTAGTGCTCGACGGAGTGCATGTGTTCGAGAGCGAGGGGGCGCATTGCTTAAATCAGACAGGTCAGGGACTTCCTATCATTGTGAGCAGTCATGAGTGACCGTGCAGCGGCTGGCCGGTCTGTGAGGAGTGATTTGTGTTGAATGACCACAGCAGAGGAGTTTTGCCCTGCAGGAGATCCACTCAAGCAGGGCACTGGGAGAAGCTAATTAGCAGCTCTATTGGTGTGTGTGAACGTGAGGCCGGAAATGTTGTGGAAACCTCTACACAAGGCATGTTGTTGTTTTTTTTTTTCATCCTGCCCTGATTTTTATTTTTATTTTTCTCAAATATTCCTGTATAATTACTTTCATTATACTGATGTTTGCTACCACAGCGCACCAACACTGACCCCAATGAAATCGTTCCAAATTGATACCCCTCTTTCGAGTTCTTTTTTGTTTTTTTTTCTTTCAATAATTTGAAGACATTCAGGTTTTAAAATCAAAAGAAGAAAAAGAGAGTCTAGATGATAATTTCCTTGATGAAGTCCTTTGTTGTGCTGCCAGTGTATTTTGGGTCATTGTCTTGCTGCATGATGAAGTTCCTCGCAATTAGGATTAGATTGGATGCATTTGTGTGTAAACTGGCAGACAGAATGTTTGCTTAGCCTTCCGAATTCATTCTGCCACTACAATCATGAGTTACAATATCAATAAAGATTTGCGAGCTCGTTCCAGAAGGCATCACGCGAGGCCGAGCCGCAACGCTTCCCTCGGCTTGTATGTTTTGGGTCATGAGTAAATCCTTTCTTTCTCCACTCTTTGGTAGAGGTTTATCTTGGAGCGTTTTTCTCTTACGGACACCTCTCTGGTCTTAATGTTGGTTTGTCCTTTTTAACAACAAATGTAGAGTTCACAGGTGAAACCAAGAGTAGACATTTGTTGCGTAATCAATCCGACATGGCACATGAGGAGAACAACCAAAAAACTCGGAGATTTTCGGTTATAAATGTTTTGAGCAAATTGGTCGGTTTAAACCAAAAGTGTTTTAAAGTTTGGTATCAGGTCTATCTTTAAATTTCAGAAAATACAGCTGAGTATATTGTCTCAAACGACATCTCAAACCCATCTAAATGCTATCTTATATATAGCAATAATGAACTCTATATACAGGTAGTCCTCGACTTAGGAAATAGATAATAACCCGAAAAGTCAAGAAGAGTGAGACTCTATGATGAGATAGGTACACCAAGCAATACATTTACATATTTTTAAAGATAAATGCAGTCAATGCTAAATCTATATTACAAAGATGTATGTCATAATTTTACTTACCTAAATGTGCAGTAACTTCTTGCTTGATGTCACTGGAATTTATAGTCTAGTACATAAAGTACTGTTTAGGGGGAGGAGGGTGAAGAGGACTTGGACGATATTTCTAGAGGATCATCGACAACTTCTTCTTCACTCTTGTGACTGGTTGATGGTTGTGGTAAAGCTAGTGCTGTGCTCATGGATGGTTATGGTTCTACTTTTATAAAGCAAGGATCAAGCTTTTACTGCACGATCTGTTTCTTCTTTTTCTTCAGTGATTTCTTTAATATAAATGTCTCCCCTCTACGTCTTTTCTTCACCGGCTGAAGCACTACTTTTGCGTTTTTCTGCCATTGTAAGAAATTAGCAACGACTAAAATCCCAACGCAAAAATTACAACACATTGTACGAATACCGCACGGAATACGTTTTCTCAACAACAATGACTTTGCGCAAAAGAAAGTGTTATTGCCCTCGATCCCACAATGCAGGCCTGCCAGGCGTTCTTCTTCTTCTCCCTCACGTTACGCCAATTGAAACAGTAAAACAGACGCACGAAGAGACTCACGTCACCCCGCGAACAGTGCCGTAGATTGCCATCTAAAGCATTCCCTTTTGTGCTTTCTGTGCATTTTAAGCCATAATCATAGGTCCTAAAGTGATTCAAATGCCTAAGATAAAAGAATAGCAATAAGGGACAAAAGAAAATCATTAATAATCCTTATTGATAATCGTCTGTTTCATGTAAGATTTTATATGTTTACTGTATATATGCTGTTTTATATATATATATATATATATAGAAAAGTGAGATTTCACTTTTAATTCCTGTGTATAAAACAGTGAAGAGCTGAGGCTGATCAGTAATGACAGATAGAGACGTTTTGAATGACACTGTCCTCGTACTGCCACTCAGCCTGGTAGCGTAGCTGTGCTTCCCCGTGTTCCAGCGTTATTATTCCAGCTCTGCACGACATGACGAACCAGGCACCACCGCAATAAAAGTTTGACTGAGGGATGCAATAACTCTGTAGCTCTTTCATCACATCAGCCGTGACTGATGTTGAATAATCAGCTATTGAAATCATGGCTATGGGAGATGAGAATGGTGCAATGGGAGAAGGGTGCTAGCCGAATTGTCAAAATGCGAAAAGTCATAATGCGCAATAATAACGGGATCGATGCGCCTCCTGGCTTGTAAAGCTTGTCTAGTTTGAAAGCGAAAACATCAAAACTTAGCAGTGTTGCCTCAATGCTCGTTTCCTGTAAATGCTGCTACAGAGCGTGAGATGATGTGAGAAGGAGGATGTCGCTCGGCGCTGCCTCCGGTGGAGAACGAGCGCGATAGCAGCCGAGGGCAACCGCGCACCGGTTCGGTTGTCTGTGACAAACTACGCTGCAATGCGAAGATGGAGTTAATTACAATGAAACCTCTCTCCCTCACTTTCTATCTTGTTCCGAGTTGCTTGACCTATTTTCCTGGGTTCAGTTTCACTGCTCCAGATGTGTTCCCTTCTAGCTGCCAGCTTCACCAAGCACACAGTTTTCCACCTCCATTCCACACACATCTACACACACACACACAGGCTTATCCTATCGCCATAGTGTTATGTGCTTGTGTGTTTGTGTTTGCAAACTTGGACAGTGAAACTGAGAGCGCAGCTTCGCGTAGGATGTCGTCTCTAGGCTCTGTTTTTTTTGTAAAAAAAGGCTTAAATTACTGATGCGCCCGACCCAGGTGCGAAGGCGATCAGTGCCAATCAAACCGAGGTGTATCGTCGGCAGAGGACCGGCAGGAACGTCACCCACTGTGGCTCCTGCTTTAAATACACACCGACAGCAGCGTGCTTGTCCTTCAGCCTACATTAGGTGGAACGAACAGAGCTCAGAACACCTTGAGGGACAACGCAAGATGTGTACATTTGAAATATGGAAGTGGGTTGAGATTATTAAGCTCCGACACACGCCCGGATCTCATCCTGTCTCTGCCTCGTATCTTCTGCTCCTTATTGCATACGCTTATTTAAAGTTCGCTCGATAGACGTTTGCCCTGATCTCGAGTTCATCGGTTTCCTTTATAGAAAACGGCGTCTCGCGAATTGAAACTTGCCACGGAGTATTTCCTTCGCTCTGAGTTATAACGGAAGATGACATTTGATTACAATCTCTTCAAATTTAAACTAATATTGAAAGTATTACCACATGCAAAGCAGTCAAGCACTTTTTTTTTTTCCAATCTTATTGCGAGACCGCACCGTCCAGTCCTCGGAAGCAAAATGTCTTTTCAGTGCTTTCAGCCAGGCATTAGCATGCCGTCAGATAAGCCGCGATGGCGTCGACAGCCAGGTTCAATGCTATCAGCAGGGCTATTGAACACCACTGGAAGAAGGAACTGTAGAAAGGCACTCAGGGAAAAGTCTAAGTCCAAGCCCACTGCACTTATTATACCCACAATATATGTTGACGAACATTGTTCTCTCTCTCTCTCTCTCTCTGTATATATATATATACAGTACAGACCAAAAGTTTGGACACACCTTCTCATTCAAAGAGTTTTCTTTATTTACATGACTATGAAAATTGTAGATTCACACTAAAGGCATCAAAACTATGAATTAACACATGTGGAATTATATATGAAATTATATACATAACAAAAAATTTTATATTCTAGGTTCTATAAATTAGCCACCTTTTGCTTTGATTACTGCTTTGCACACTCTTGGCATTCTCTTGATGAGCTTCAAGAGGTAGTCACCTGAAATGGTCTTCCAACAGTCTTGAAGGAGTTCCCCGAGAGATGCTTGGCACTTGTTGGCCCTTTTGCCTTCACTCTGCGGTCCAGCTCACCACTAAACCATCTCGATTGGGTTCAGGTCCGGTGACTGTGGAGGCCAGGTCATCTGGCGCAGCACCCCATCACTCTCCTTCTTGGTCAAATAGCCCTTGATGCCTTCAGTGTGACTCTACAATATTCATAGTCATGAAAATAAAGAAAACTCTATGAATGAGAAGGTGTGTCCAAACTTTTGGTCTGTACTGTGTATATATATGGAAGGTTATGTACAATCAATATTTTGTTATATGTGTAGTCACATTTTCTTTTGAAGTATAATTGCTGTTAACACTAGTTCTAAAACAAAAACAACTGTCAGTCAAACCGTCGTAATTGCGCACTTACAGAAATGACAGCCGTTAGTGGTGTGTTTTTTTTCTTGTTTTTGTTTATTTGATTGGTTTGTTGTGTGTGTTTGTGGTGTAGTTAGTAGTTATGGTGCGTTTTGCTCATTTTGGAAAGAAACAGTATTTTTTTTACATTTTTACCGAATGAGGTATGAGCAGTTTTGAAAAGGTGAATTTATAGTGACTAGTGCTTAAAAAAAAAAAAAAAAGAACTAATTAAAAAAGAGCTGTAATGGACCACTTTTCCGATAAAAACCCACACGAAGGCTGCGTGGGCAGTGACGGAAAAATGCAAGCGCCAAAAGTCTCAAGATGCCTGCAAAAATCCGACCATCTGATTTGTTTAAAAAAAAAAAAAAAACTGCAAAAAAGGCAAAAAGGTGCTCATGCCAAATTTCGACTTGATCATTAATTGATGTACTTATTTATTTGTATGTATTTCTTTAGGAACACAAACCGTAAATGCCATTTTAACTTTGGTTTTCTCTCTCTGTGTTTTTTTCATGCTCCTGGATCTACTCTGACAACTGTGATACAGGTAATGTACATTTCTGCTAGCATGCATCATTAAGTGACAAAACTGTTGTTGTTGTTGTTTGTTTGTTTGGTTTCTGAATTCAATTGATAGTGCCCATTGCAGACATAATTGAACCCCAGACTAAGTTTAAATTGTGTCGGGAGGACGGTTTCCATTTCATTGACTGCATGCTTTAAGAGTCTCTGAGGGACGTGTAAAGTTGTTATTGCATTTCAGGGCTTTCGTTTCTCTAATCTCATTTCGTGTGTAGTTTTATGTCTTGTGCGAGTTGGAAATTTGCTCATAATCTCACTTTTCCTTAACATCTCTTGTCCGTTGGCTTCATAGAGGCTTCTTATAATGGTATAATGTAGTTACGGATATGACGATGTGATTTATTTACACTTTCACACTATATGGGCATAAGTATTGGGACACCTGACTTTTTCAGCCATATGTGTTTTTTCCCTAAAACTGTTCCCATAAATTTGAAGGCACACACTTCTCTGGAAGTCTCTGGAAGTTCACTTGAACTAGGTGACCCAAACCTGTTCCAGCATGACAATGTGCACAAACATATGGTTTACATGGGTTGGAGTGGAAAATCTAGAGATCTGACATCAAATTTATTGAACGCTGCACCTCAGGCTTCCTCACCTCACCTCACCTCACCTACATCAGTACCCTGACTTTACTAACACCCTTGTAGCTGAATGAATCTCCAGTAATCTCCACAAGGACGCTCCAAAATCTAGCGGAGGTTATTATAAGAGCAAATGGGACTACAAAACGAAAAAACGAATCTTATGCTCAGGTGTCCACAAGCTTTTGTTCATATTGTGAATCTTCATATTTAATGTTCAGTGTTATTGCGGATGGCAGAATCAGAGCAAAGGGTTTTTTGTTGTTTTTTTTTTGGTTGGTTGTCAATGGCAGGCAGATTTCGGTTCTTTATGTATGGACTCTTAAATATGCTGTGTCCCATCAGTCACCTCTGTTATTCATCCTGTTGTTCTGGAGCTGGGCCACATGACCTGCTTATGTATTATTCAAAATTATTTTTCAAGTACGCACGACACTTCCAGGTTTAGATTACTTATGTAAAATGATTTAATTCCCGCTTAAGTCTCTTACTCCCTGATTATAAATTCCAGAGACGCACATGCTCCTCTTCTTACCTTTGCCCGGTTTTGTTCCTGGAGCTGGTGCTAATTAGTGTGAAGGCATCCTTATTTCTTATTCACTGCTCCTTATTTCTTATTTCTTATTCACTGCTGATTCACTCTGGTGATGTTTGTCTCCGGATGTGCAAAGCGATTTGGAGCGATTTGGAGCAGATTGCTATTGAAATTCAGCTGAACATCATGACGACCATCCTTCAAATATTCTTGACAATTATAAGCTACTTTTGAAGCTCTTGGGAATTGTGTCTACGTTACCTTCATATCGATTCAATTCCGTTATTGTGTGATCATTGTAAACGCGATCACGCCCGCTGTATATTAACGATGGAATGTCGTCCCACAATGTGGAAAAAAATGGCATGTAGTAATTTATATTCATTTGTGCAGAGTCATGTACTGTTTTGTTTATGAACAAGATATTTCCTTTTTATATTGGTAATTAATAATGTCAAAACAAATTGGCACAGACAAAACATAAAGGTACATTCATACTTAGTCCTTCAGTGGTGTCCTACCTGAATTAATCGACCTCTTAATAGCATCGTTATTAAACCACGGCTGTAGAAACCGTTAACAGTATACGGAAACGCAGTATAACAGAGCGCTGCATCACAGGAATCTCATACTGGGAAAATGAATGGCATTACTAAAGCAAGAAACCAAGTGAACACAATTCACCAAGTCTCCTTTCACTGCAGCCACAACTGCACTGCCTGCATACATCAGTGTGTAGCAGAACCACATAAAATCACTGCGTGTTTTTTTTGTGCAAAACTCTACGCAAAAAGTATAAACGGTTCGTGAAAAAAACGTAACAATCGGTTTGAACTTTTCTTGAAAAGTCCATCTTGTGAATGTCCTTGTAAATATATCTGCAACCAAAACTATTTCTTCTTCTATGTCAGCCATTATGCAACGAAAAAACAGCTATTAAATCCACACGAATATAATTGAGCTTGTGCAGTTTGCTACGGATGCGATTTGCGAGCTCTGACTAGTGCGCTCTCTGACCATCCAATCAGGTTATTGTACGTCTGCCACATGGCCCCGGGGCAGTTTCATTATCATTTATTTTAATTTACCAGGCGCCTGCAGTGCTGATTCCTTTGACCCCTGATATATGATTGGATAGAAACTCCAATAGAAACAGACACTCAAAAGAAACGTTGTGAAATAAAGAAAATAGACTATCGGGAAAAATGTAGCACATTTTCATGAACAAAAATATATTCAAACGTAAGTCAGTGACTCTGATAGAGTTTAGGCCGGCACAGAAGGTCTTGCTGGTCTTGACGACCCACCACTCATTAAAACTTATTGGAATTGATCGAATTGAAATACTCATACCACAAGGCACAGGTAATCAATATTCATCATTTACTGTACATTAAACTCGAGTTCTAATTATTTCCAGCTGGTTATAAAACATGAGTGATAATTGAGAAGCTTTGACTTTTTTGAGCACGGATCAGCAGCAAGACAAAATAAAAAGGGTGAAAAAAAGTGCATAAATTTCGACAAGTTTCTTTTTTGGGCTGCGAAAACAGTTAAAACACCACGGACAGCAGTCCAAAGACGCAATAAAGCGACGAGTAGAAAATAGACAGTCGAAAAAGTTGATCTAGGTTTTTGCCCCATTGGCACCCCCTGAGCGTAAAAAATAAAAAATAAAACACACATTAATTTCTCTGTAACGTCTTTCTCTTTGCGTCTCTTTCTTCCAACCGTCAACCTTTTTCTCTTTTTTTGGCGATGCTCTAAAATTCGCTTGAGGATGATTGTAAAGTATCTGTCGCGGCGCTTAATGAGGCGAGTGAGAAATGGATCTTCCGAGTGAAATACGGCTGGCGAGATCGCGCTCGCTCTAATGAAATTGCAGAGGCAGAGCGAGGTGCCGGCGAGCGCACACCTCAGCGTGCACCGGGAACGCCAGCGCCATCCATCAGAGATCCACACACTCCCTCTCAGTGCGCGCCAAAAGGGCAAGGATGATCCTGCTTAACAGTCAGGGAGATGAGGAATGGCCTTTCAAGGTCATCTGTGGGGTGTGGGTGTGTCTGTGTGTGCGTGTGTGTGTGTGTGTGTGTGTGTGTGTGTGTGTGTGTGTGTGTGTGTGTGTGTGTGTGTGAAGAGAAAAATGATATGTGATCATCTGTACTGTACTGTGAGTGTGTGTGTGTGCATTTTTTTAATGTAGGTTATGTGTTTGTGTGTGTGTGTGTGTGTGTGTGTGTGTGTGTGTGTGTGTGTGTGTGTGTGTGTATATATACTCTAATGACAGATGAAGAGATAAAAGGACAACACAGTGGTTTGGTTGTACGCACTCGTGCGCGTGTGAGTGTACGTGTGCGCACACCGATGTAAACGTGAGAAAGTGGTCACCCCCTCCATGCGTGTGTGTGTGTGTGTGAGTGTGTGTGTGGCACGTCCCAAGCGTCTCAGAGTCCACATTAAACTGCCACCTCACTAAATTATTCAGAGCGTTTAGCACTTAGTGGGCCGCCTCTCCTGCCATCTGATTAGGGCTATTAGTCACACGGCACAGAAACAGGTCACACCGGGGAACGGCGACGCTCGGAGAATCGCCGATTTCGTGCGGGAAACAAAGGCTTTCTGCTCATCAGTGACTAATAATATCCATATGCTCGAGCCCGGCTAACGGCGTAAGCACCGGACTGGAACCGTACAGCACTACGATCCTCTCCATCCTGCATCAGGAGGCAGAATTACACTTTCCACAAAACCTAAAATGGTCTGTGAGGAGAATATGAATATTGATACAGGACACCATCACGATCCCTCAAATCATTTTGCATTTTTACTACAATATCAAGCACAATTTTTCTATTAAGCAACAGTGGTTGTAATAAATAGGAAAAAGGAATATATATCAGGGGTATGATTTTTATGTTTTATTTTTTTGCCACCAAGGTGCCCTTTAGCTATTAGAGATAATAAATCAGATATTGGGTTTATTTAAATAAGGTTAAATATTAGACTATTTTCTCACTGTACATTTACATTAATGAATAGAAAGTCATTTATCGACACATACAGATTTTCAATTAATTTATCATTGCCCCCACGTCATAGGCAGGACACTGTCAGGTTTTTGTGTAAAAGGTATTTAAACACCTCTTTACGATGACATTGATACAGATGTAGAGGTGTAACGATACACAAAACTTCACAGTTCGGTACGGTCCTCGGTTTTTAAGCCAGGTTTCGGTTTAATTTCAGTACATTTATGGGGGAAGAAATGCAAAACCTAAAATTGCTTGTCGTTTTTTTTTTTTTATTATTATTATTATTATTATTATTATTATTATTATTAACATAGTTATTTATTATTATTAACACTTGTGGACAGTTTTCAAACGATTTCAAATAAAAAGGCTACTTGTTTTAAATAAATAAAATATGATTTTAACAAATTTAATTGGAAAAAAAAGTAATTATATTTTATATATATATGAGTTGAGTTTAAATAGACAGCCATACCCGCTAATAGCTGTTATAATCCTTATAATCCTGTATTATAAAAACTGTATCACTTCACTATAATGCTCTGTTATTTTATTTTTCCCTGAGGAAATCAGATGATAGATTGTTCCAGGCGTCTAAACCTGCTCCAGTTCTTTGCGATTTCTGCAGGTGAAACCTCAGACAGCTAAAAACGGTCTATTAATTAATAATGAAGATTACACTTCATCTATAAAGACAGAAAACAAACACAGAAGAACAGGACGTACACTGTATTGTAGTAAAATCATGCATTTCCTCATTAAAACAAAAAAAAAAGACCAAAAAGTATTATTTATCAAGATGAATGATCTGGAGACCTGGAAATGGAGAAATCCGAGGATAGATTTCAACACAAAGCTGACTTGTTGGTACTGCGTAAGAACAGTACTGACAGAACGCTTTTCATTTCCCAGAAGATCGGTATCTCAATGCTCGTGCAGATCTCAAAAACAAATGCTCTGGATATGATTGTTCTTCGCCGCCTGACGTCCATATGCTCGTTGTTTGAAGCCAGACTGGAACCACAGACCAACCAACTCAAACATAATCTTTCATTAGTAACAGTCCCGATTATTCCCTCTGAGCCGAGAACGCTGGTTTTTTTTTTTTTCTTCTGCTTCATACCATGAAAGAAATCGTAGTGGCCCATTTTAATGTCGTTAGTCTTCCGTATTAAAATAATTGATTGACTTCCCTGTGATAAAACTTTCACATCAGCATAGTGATGAATTAATAAGGTACGTTTCTACTCTCTTGGAAGGAAATGCGTGACGTTTACTTCCATAACACGCACTCAATTCTCATTTCAGTTTCATCTGCTACAAACTTAAACTCAAACATACTCTCAATATTCATATTAATATATACATATCCATGTCTACAGAACCACCGACATTATAACTGTTTACATGCTGGTTTTTTACATTCTCTTTTTTGCACGTTGTCCTTAAAACAAATCATACAGTAGGTTTACTGGGTGGCACTGGTTTGTGTTTTTGTGTATCTGTCCTGCTTCTCTTGTCTGGTTGCACTTGATGCACTTTGTGACATCATGAATCCTAAATATCTATGAAAATATATAAATAAATGCCAGTTAAATTTGTCTCACTTTCTCAAACACCTCGGTGCAGTTCTCCACTAATTGTACAAATGTATTGAGGCACATGATGTATGTGATTAGTTCCCAAGTTTGAGGCACACAGTTTAGGACCTCTGTAAATGTGGTAACATTCTAACTAGGAGACTCAAACGTGTTCCAGCATGACAATGCCCATGTGAACATGTGGTTTAAATCGATTGGAGATCTTAAACAGCTTTTTATTGAATCGCCCAACATCGTGATTGACTTTACTCAAACTTTTAAGGCAGAATCTAGAGGAACATCTTCCCAGAAGAGCGGAGGTTATTATAGAAACAAATAGGATTTCAATTTGGCTTAGTGGCACAGCCAGAGTCTTCACTTGAACCCTATTGAACATCTGTCTACCCATGGTCTCCATTCCACCTAAACCCAGCTTGAGAGGTTTTGCCATTAAGAATGACAGATAAAAAAAAAAAACAATCCAGGTGTGTAACACTTATTGCGTCATAAGCAAAAAGACTGTAAAAGTGCTAAAAGTTCTTCAACCAGGTTTTGCATTTACATGAATGTTTACATTTAAAATTACGCCATTTGACAGACGCCCTTATCCAGACGCCCTTATCCAGACGACTTGCAACTAAGCAGTTGGAAGGTTAAGGGCCTTGCTCAAGGGCCCAGCAGGGGCAGCTTGGTGGTGTTGAGATTTGAACTTGTGACCTATATACACACACACACACACACACACACACACACACACACACACACACGGGTGTTAGTATCGACATATGGGTGAAGAGGTGGGTGTCCCAATACTTTTGCCTTTAGTCTATATAGTGTATACAAATGGAAATAAAGACACAGTGACACCTATAAAAGGATCAGTTAGTACATTCAGTGACATCAGGTCTTTTTTAAACACTGGTTAAGATTGTGGTGGACCTGTGGCTCATCCCTGGTTTTGCCTAGAGGCAATTTCGAGTCCACCTACCTATGGGAGGAAACCAGAGAACCCAGGCTCACCTGTGGCCAATGTGTTGCTGCTGCTTTTGTCATCAACTGACTGGTATTTTGAATCCTGTAGATTGCTGTTGTGGTATTGTGCAAGTGGCGATCTGAGTGAGGACAAAGAGCTTTAAGTTGTGTGTGTGTTTGTGTGTGTGTGTGTGTTGCTCCGAGGTTTAATCCTCCTCAGCCAGAAGCCCTTCAGAAAACAGAGGCAAGCTTAATTAAGGCCATCATCAGCATTGCTAATTAGACGTGTCCCGTCAAGGCTCGAGCACTAATCTACCAGCGAGTGTTCGGGTTTCTCGCATGCTCATCCTTGAAGTGGAAGGAGGCCGAGCGAAAAAGAGAGAGACCGAGAAAAAAAAAGATGAAAAAAAAAACAAGAACAATAAGACCAGGCTGTTTTTACTCGAGGACACAAAATGAAGCTGATGACTTTCTGTGTGAGGAATGTGAGAAGATCTGCATGCCTTTAACAAGGCTTTTGCTTCTCTGGAGAGAAATAGGCTTTGTTTTTGTTGTGTGAGTGTGTTTTTTTTTTTTGGTCTTTTTTCTTTCAAGGCGTGTGAAAGTTCACGCCGAAATCGACCTTGAGCTGGAAAACATGAGAAGGCAGAGGACTGAGCGTGACTTTCTTTCTGGACTATCGATTTCTAGAAGCTAGTTTCAGTGACTGTGTGTGTGTGTGTGTGTGTGTGTGTGTGTATGTTTTTTTTCTCCACTCGTTCTCTATCTTTCTCTCTCACACTTTTTTTTCTTTCGCTCAGAGTCAATCTCTCGGACACTCACCGAGACACGCACTCGCACATCCAGCTAATGCATTTAGCCTCCGTGCTAAGCAGGTAGAGTGTGACGTTTGCCCTGTGCTCATCCTACTAAATTGCTTTCATGCTTAACTCAGGGTGTGTAGGTGTCTGAGTGTGTGTGTGTGTGTGTGTGTGTGTGTGTGTGTGTGTGTGTGTGTGTGTGTGTGTGTGTGTGTGTGTGTTTGGGCTCCCACTTGCTCCTCTGACTATCGTCTCTGCCACGGTCATCAGCACCAAAGCGACTGGCAGAAAATTAATGAACGGCCTACTGCTTATGGGAGCACTGCACTGGGCGGGCAGCTCCTCTCTCATTCTGTGTGTGTGTGTGTGTGTGTGTGTGTGTGTGTGTGTGTGTGTGTGTCAGCAGCCCTGGAGCCCAGGCTAATGAAAGTGTCCGCTCCTCTTCTCTCTTCCTCGTGTCTGGCTGACTAAATGAACTGTTCTGTGCTGGAACGCAGAGAAAAGGAGTTCATTTAGCAGGCAATGACAGTCTGAGGCCCGGGTCAGACTTAAAGCAGAACACACACACACACACACACTTCTATCTCCTCTCTCTCGCTCTCTAACTCATCATCTTTCTCTCTTTGTCGTTTATCTCATTCTACGCTTCACTCTTCCCCTCATGTCCACCCCAATTTCAACCACGAGAACGAATTTCACTCTCCAGATATCATATTCAAATATACCTAATATTTACACAAGATTTTTCATAGAAAGTCTGAGATCAATTGCATTTTTCTGTCTTGATGTAGGAAAAAAGGACAAATAGTTTAAGGTTTGTTGTGGGGTTTGTTTGGGTTTTTTTTGGCCTCTCTGCTATTTCGACCGATTTTTCTTTTTTTCTTGTGTTAAAAAAAATTATCTGAATTTGTGACCTGAAAATAGCTTTTTTTTTCCTGTTTGAATTTTTTAACTGGTCGTTTACTTCATTCTAGTAGTTCTGTAGCATCATTAGTACAGTAATCCCTCGGTTAAAAAATGCGATAAACGGAAACTTATACATTCTATGTATACAGTACTGTACTGTATTAACATTTTACTTCATTTTATAAATAATAATGATATTTTTATGAATACATTTTATTATTTCAACATTAAACTCCATAAAAACAATTCCCAAGTTTTTGGTTTATCGTGCTGTCCGCGAGAGCCTGGGAAAATCAGGCAAACTAATTAGTTATATGGCAAATGCAATCCCGGGATAAACCGGGTATAGCGGACCCCAACCTAATGACGACTAAACTTTACAGATGGTCTCAAAGACGTTTTATTAAGCATTGAAACCTAAACAGACCACCGTAAGAGCTTATGCCCTTTAGGGGGGTGCTAATCAAAATATACAAGTATAATGTTACAAAAGCTGATGAACCGTGCGATTTTGCATACATACAGCCGTAATCCGTGACCGTAATGCCTTGCGTGCTGCCGCTCTTCAAAATAAGAGTCCCGTATATGAACAAAAGGTAAAAATATAACATAACATCAAAACTCAGAACCTGCCAAAATATTATTAAACAAATTAAATCAAACAAAGAAAACATTCAGATGTGTCTGCTACACCGGGGCACGAGATTCGAACCACGGTAAAGCGTGGAATTGCTGTATAGAGCGAACGAGCATTAGGTCATGCTGCAGTGGCCTATTAGAATCACTGACTTAGGTTTTAATATATTTTTGTCCATGAATATGTATAAAATTATTCCCAATACTCCATTCCTATCATTTCATAGTTTTTTTCCTGAGAGTTGCAGTTTTTATCCAGTCAGACATGTTGATGGGGTTAAAGGTATCTGACATAAGGCCTGTTGTTTAATGCTGTGCCTTTATTCCCAAAGTCGGAATTTTCATTTGCTTTTATTGGTAGGTCGGAGCACTCTGCTAGTCAGAACTCGCAAACCGCATCTGTAGCAAACTGCACAAGCTCAAATATATTCGTGTGGATTCGATAGTTGATTTTTTTTATTTCCACAATGACTTAAAGAGGAGGTGAAATTGATGCACTTAGATTAAAAGTTCAAAACGTTTGTTTAGCTTCATGAACCGTTTATACTTTTACGTTTTCTTTCCTGTGGCGTCATAGCGATGATATCAAGAGGTGTATTGATTTAGGTATGACACCACTGAAGGCCCGTCACTGCCATACTAATATGAGCTGTATGAATAAATAAACAGACAGCCAAACATAAGCATTAAACACAGTGACACAGTGTTCACCATCCATTATTTATTTGAAAGAAGAGATGTTTGTTTGAAATGATTGAACCATGCATACTCCTTCTAACCCTCTGGTTCTGACCCCATTGGCCTTCCACGCTTCCCCTGCCTGTTTTTGTACCTCTGGGCTTTCCACTCTTTTATACAGTCTTATTTTCCTGTTCTTGGTAACACTCACTCCATCTTAAGACGACTGTGCTGCGGCTGCTTCTCATTTCCACTGCTTTATTTAAGCTCTTTGTTTTCTTCCTGCTGCTTGTGAAGTCTCACATGCATCACAGCAACGCCAAGCTAGATTTTTTTCCCCTTGCCTCTCACGTTCGTGCTTTCCCTTCCAGATCTTGGTTTTGATTGTTTTTTTTTTTTCCTCTTATCTTTTTCTGGGGGGGTTATTTTTGGTCAGCGTGTCTGCTGTGACAGTGATCATGATTGTAGTGTATTATATAGTCTGAATATAGCTCTGCAACTGGATGACAATCCTGCGAGTTATACATTCACCATTTCCCCATTTCTATAGTTTTCGGTGTGTCTTTCACTCAGCTGTAGCTCATCCATCAGGCCGTGTTCCTCTTCCAGCTTGTTTGCATGAATCTATTTCCATCTGTCAGACGAGTTAACATATATGATGGGCACACTCTCATAGCACACACACACACACACACACACACACACACACACACACACACACAATGCTCGTTCTTCATGGCCTGGACCTGACAAGCAGAATTGATTTGCATTGGAGAAACAGAACCGGAGAATGCGAACCTTACGAAAAAACGATCTTAAATGTGTTTCTTTTCCAAAAGAAGAGGCACTTGAAAGCCCATGCAGGAGCGGGAAAAGAAGGTTAGCAGAGTTCATGCCCTGCTTCAATCCTCATCTCTGGGGAAGGACCCTGGAAGTGACAAGAACATTATCTTTGAGCTGTGTAATTCGTAGGGCTGCTCAGCAGCGTGCTGTTCCAGCCCGGGCCCGGAGAGGAGCTGTCAGGCTTGGCAGGCTAAATTTGATGCGAATCGGCAGGCAGATTATGGATGTGGCATTTGGGCTCCTGGCAGCGGTTCATTGCCGTAGCATGGCACATCTCTAAACCAGGCTGAGTGACACCTCTAAAGGCCCACAGTGCTTTTCACATGACACTCAAAGGCCACCTGGAGCCTGGATCCTCACACACATACACACACGCACACGTTTATCACGACCTATTTTTCTATCGCATGCACTTTTTATCCCTTTCATTTTCTCTCACCTTCTTTTTCTCATCTTTTCTTCACCTAATTGTATCGTCACGTGCTTTTTCGTCCCAGGGGACAATTTCAAAGTGTGCCAAATGCATTAGTAACTTTCCTCAGGTTTCCGAAGAGAGCGGGAGGCACACACACACACACACACACACACACACACACACACGCATTCCAAAGAACACAGGTTTTACCCCTGTGCTATTCAGTTTTTTACGATCTTCGAATGACATTGTTTTTTTTTGTTTTTTTTTTGACTAGCAAAGCCACAGGAACTGATTAGTGTTTTTCAGGCCTTACAAAGAGAAAGACCGAGCCGATAAAGAGAACGATAGAGGGAGATCATGACAGCTGGTGTAATGATGCATGTTTTAGTGGGTCGGATTGCTTTCAGGCAACTCTGCCTTCTCTTAACCCCCTGCTGCACCGCTCATTTGGGCGATTGTTTGACTCCGAAGCCTAACATGCCTAATTGTGAAATGGATGTTCGCGTCCCGCAAGCTGGCCCTAAACGTTCGTCAGCAATTTGCGAGCAAATGTTGGTTTAAACGTTTAAAATTCGTTCGCTTCTCCCTACGCTCTCCATCGCTGAAATATTCCGTAATAACCGACGATACCCCACGATACACTTCACATCAAACAGCCGCTCGGCTTTGCTGAGTCAGGCGCTTTCGCTCTCGCCGCTTTTATTGCAAGTCGGAGAGAAATATCCGCGCGAGGTAATATGCAGAGATGCCATTTTAGTGCTTTCAAGTGTTTTTGATCCTCTCGAGCGACTAAAGTGGTGGTCAGCCTTAATCTTGTTCCGCTCGAATCAATTCAGCAGCGAAACCGTAGCAGGCCCGAGACGTCTTTGCAGAACTCGAGGCGGCTGAAATTGAGATCCGTGATCAATAGTTACATTGGAAAAGCTTTTAGAACAACTGTAGAGTTTGAAAGGCATTATTAAAGTGATGTTCGGTGGGCTCGAGAATATGCATGGGAGGATAGCAATTTGGAGTGAGTCATGGTTGTTAACAAAAAAATAAAAAATAAAAACGAAGCACAACAATATACCGCCATTATTGCCTCTAAAACTAGGCAAAATAAAATGAACAGTAGGTGCCAATAATGTCCACTGCCTGAAAGTAGAGAATGGCAGCTGGATGGAAAAGAACGAGTGCCCATTTTGAGGATAATATTCATTGTGCATTATGCATGCATTTCTCTCTGTCCTCGGGACTAACAAAAACAAAACCAAAAAAAAATAAATGTGGAGAAGTAAAATGCTCAATTTCTGAGCATAATTTAACACCAGTCAAAAAATGTGGCCACGCTTTCAATATGTGCAATGTGCCTTTAAAAGTAACATACTCCAGTTGGTTCATGTGCTTCCTGGTTGCCTGATGCACTAAATGCATGCTCAGATCATCCAAGAATACCTTCAACTACACAAATACTTGAGCAATACGTCCTGAATGTCTGCAGAAACAATTTTTGCAGAATGAATCAGATTCCAAATAGACATCGACACCTTATATCACGGACATCCAATGTTGCTGTAATAAAAACTGCCCGAAGTCTATGGTTGATATTTTCAGGGCATTTATTAACCTTCTGTGTTCTTTCAAACCAATTCCCCCTTTGCTCGTACATTTGTCCAGGGAATGAACAAGAGACAGGGCGATCAGCCAAGGCTTAGACCACGACCAACAATAGGGAGAGAAGAGCAAGCCAGGGGAGCTCTATTTGTGTAACACCTCAGTCAGCATGGGCTCAGACTACCAGTACTTAGCAAATCAAAGCAAAGGGTCGAGCATGAAGAGAAATCAATGGGGGAGAGCGCAGTGCATTTATCAGCCGGATGCTGGGAGAGGGAGACGGGAGGCGTCCCGCCGCGGGGAGCCCGGCGTTCTGAACTTTACTAATTGGAGGAGGGGAGAAAAGTCTACGGGTGATGGATGGACTGGAACTTCAATGTGATTGGGCTCTAATGGATGATATGGCTACACTCGCTGACTGGTGCCCAAGGCTTCAGAATTACTCCACACACAAACATGCATATACACAAACACACACCGAGAGCTAGGTTTTACTACACACGAGGCATTAAGCATGAATCCTTGGCATTACTCAAAATGCAATCTTCCTGTAGAGCATACAGCTTTTAGTTCTTTCAAGCACTTTGTTTCCCTTATTTTGTTAAATTACTTGGTTCATATTCTCTCTCTCTCTCTCTTTCTCTTTCTATCTCTCGGTGTATTTTCCACACTCTATTCTCTGTTGCGTCTATCTCATTATGGCGATGTTGTTTCTGCAGGGACTGTAAATGAAGTGTTAATCTCTTCCCTCATCAATCCGCGTGCCTCTGTGCGCCCCGGCCCACTCCCCCTCACTCCTGCAATTCTGATGACTGGCACTTTTGCTTGTTTTAAGCAGGAAGAGTTTGGCTAAATTGAATTTTAATGGATCGCGCTTCCCCAAGCGAGAGGCGCAATCCATTATTTGATGGCCGCAACTCCGCCAGCCGTTGCGTTTTGATTTATGGACGGAGGGACGCCTCGGGGTCAGAGGTCTGGGAGTCTTCGCAATTGTAAAGAGAAGTACCCTGATTGACAAAAGGACAGAGAGCGGTGCTGGAGATGGCAGAGTTGAAGATGCTGTGATTTTGTTTGGGAGAGACGAGGATGAACAATGTCAGAAGCCGTGCAGGTAGGGTGTTTCGGAGACAAGGTGAGAGAGGGGTGGTTGAGATGGTTTGGTCTTGTGCAGAGGAGGGCATGGGGTATATCGGTAGACGATTGCTGAGGATGGAGCTTTAAAGCAGGAGGGAAAGAGGAGGGTTTATGGATGTGGTGAGGTAAGACATGCAGGTGGTTGTTTGAAAGAGGCAGATGTAGAGGACTGGGTGGTATGGAGACGGATGATCCGCTTGGGCGACCACTAACGGGAGCGACCGAAAGAGGGAAAGAAGAGAGAGCGTTATACTGAATTGGTAGCATTTCTGACTGTTCCTCTTCATCGCTTGTGATGCTGTGATGTGCAGATGCGGTTGCAAAAACAGCGCTTCTCCCTGACTGAAAGCAACTCTTATCTTTTGCCTTCAAAGGCCAAGTTTACATGTCAGTTCCTCTGCCTGACACTGAAACGCGATAAACATCAGATTGTAAACACGTTGTCTGGCGATGTTAAGGGCATGGCGAGGTTAAATAGGACTAATAAAGATGATACTTCATGGCAGATATAATAATAATAAATATGTAAGGATAATAAAGCACAATGTGGCATGCTGGTTTCCAAGTTCAGCACTTTCCCTTTTATGTTTTTTTGACACTGCTAAATTCACATTTAACCGTGTTAGCATATTAAGAGGAAATCCAATTAAAGGGAAAAAACCAACATCGAATGTGTTAGTGAGGTGTTAGGCCACAATGAGCCACCAACAGATTTGGTGCTCCTTAGCATAAATTCTGCTCTTTCCAGTGTTTAATGTCATAACGTCTATAACGTCAGACTCTTTAGCAGTGTCAGTCGTATCAGTCAGAGGATTATTTACAAAAGAGCGAGGCTTGGTTTTTAAATTAATAACATTAACAGTTCCTCGCTAATGGATCGCAAAGCAAACATCAGACACGGGGCTCCTCTGGCTGTAATATCTGGACCGGGGAGTGTGTTTTCTCTATGATATATATTATTCATATTATTCATGCTCCGCTTTGTTTTTTAAGAAATTGGGTTGGATTTTTCTGCGTCGAAATTGGCCTTGTAGTCACCCGAACCGCAGGATTTGGTAAGAGGAGGTCAGCAGCCTAAAGCTCCGACTGGCCGTTACACTTCTAAGCCCCTCTCGGAGGGTTGAGAGATCGTGTAGCGTTTAATGATCTTGCTTTGTTTAGAGCACAGGCGTAATTAACACGGCGACTCCGAGCCCACCTGTGCAGTCCAGAGTTGCCCGAGTTGCTCGTCTCGCCCAGCACTGAAGGTCCAGACTAATTAAAAGAGGATGGAGAGAGAGGGAAATAAACAGAGAGACACTGACTTGCTGCTGTATCCAGAGTTAACTATGAAACAGGAGCAGGAGTGACCAAAGGAGAAGAAAACAGCAGATGGAGGGAAGAGATAGAATGGAAAACTGACCAACTCTCTGATTGATTCATTAATGTTGATTGTCTCTAGTGAATGGGATTGCCCTTGAATAAAAAACTGAGCTATTTCTCAGATGAAGGCAAAAGGTTACTCGAGCAAGCTGAACATAATTTCGAATGTAAAATACTCAAGCTCTGCGAATTCTGATCTGTTGGTGCAACTGGCTGCAAGCATACAAATAACAGTTTAAACACAGAGCTTAGAAACTCAAAGGTAATAATATTGCTAATAATAATACTGCAGCGAGACCATGGGATTTTATGGTCCCAGGTTAATCCGGATAATCACTGAACTTTGGTGTTTTTAAACTTCTAATTGCTGATAATCAGTTGAGTCTTTCTGTTGGCCAATTTTCTACCAATTTAGGCATTACCAATTCCCACACCATTATCCCCATCTCCCTTGTTGGACAAATTTTTGTATAAAAAAAAAAAAAACACAAAAAAGTCTGCCCTGTGTCAAAAGATCTCAGGTCAGTACATGTTTCTGATCACTGCGTATTTCCTAAGTTTCATTTAACCAAACGAAGGTGCATAAAAAGCAATCAGCCAATCATGAGCCGTATTATTAGCTTGGCACAAGTAGGAAGGCTATGCATCTGTTAAATGCTGCAGGACATTACAGGCGGCAGCTGTTCGCTCGGGTTTGGGCAGCACGGTCTGTATTCACACAGCGTCTCAAGCTAAACGCACCATTTCTGGATCAGGGCTTTTTACGTCAGCATTTGTTAATGAAGTCCCAGGTGGCCAGTCGAGAAAATGTTCTCCGCAGGACTGTTCACGAGCTTCTTCTGTTTAGGTGGTATGTGCTGCCCAGTCTTCCATCAAAGACACAAGCAGTGTACAACATGGCCGAAGCAAAGAGGGCCTTTTATATTAGGCTTAGTGCTCTGATAATCTTAAGCAAATATAAACAGTGCCTTATGTATGTGTTTTAGAGGTGTAAAGAGTACCTGAATATTATACTTGAGTAACAGTGATAGATGCAGTACCTTACTGCTAAACTTCCTCCATCACAAGTTAAATAGTCACCAATTTCAGTATGACTTGTGTCTTAAAGCAGTGGTCCCAAACCACGGGGCCGCACAGAAAGAATACACAAAGAGCCCTCCGCCACATCTGTCTATGATTTACTCTTGATGCATGTCATGATGCCTTGGTCACATGTCTTACCTCCATCCCCTACCTTCTTAAAGGGGCTGCTCCAAGCTCCAAACCCCCAAGCTGGCAAAATGAACAAAAAACACCACAGTGGATTCACGTTTATTATTATATTTTTTTATGCCGGTCGTATCATTTTATTTTGTTGTATTTAAAAATATTGTCTGACATTAAACCGGTCCGTTGGGCAAAAAAGGTTGGGGACCGCTGCTCTTAGAGTATCTGATTTTAACAGTACTTGAGTATTTTACTCGTATTGAACATAGGCTCAAAGATTCCCTAGTCACTAGACATAAGCCACGGTTGTTTTGTGAGTTTTTATTTTCCTAAAATCCAAATCAAATTGTATACCCTAATACTGCATTATCCAAGATACACACAACAGCTTCTTCATCGTGCCAGAATGAAACAAAGATCAAACAAGTTGGTCCAAAAAAAAAAAAAACACAAAGTAGTAAAGCAATCTTTCAAAAAGGGATCTTCAATTAACACAAAATTGTTGAAAGTTGAAAAAGTTGAAGAACCTTCAAGCAGTGTTGGGGCTTTTCATGATTGCAAAGTCTTCAGTGGCTTGAAGAAATTATTTTTCTCCTTTATAGTTGCCTTTATGAAGTCAAGACCTACAATGCACATTTTTGCATAGATAAAGCTGCCGTGCAAAATGTAATTGGTAACATTCGCAATTAAAATGCAGTGGAGTGTTGGACAAAGTACACAAAACATGTAGTTAAAGTAGAGATATACTTGGTAAAAAAAATAAATAAAAAGACTCCAGTAAACTTTAGAGCAAAAGTGCTCCCTTTAAACATTCACTTGAGTAAAAATATAAAAGTATTTGCCTTCAAATGTACTGAAGTATCCAAAGTACTATGATTTATTATGGCTATAATGTTCCTATTATAATTTTTGCTCAATCAACTCAAAGACTCTTTAAACACTGATCTATTAATAGAATGATATAACACTGATATCTATTCAAATATTTTTTGAAAATTTTTGAACTATGTCATAAAAATAATGCAAACAAGGTCATGTGTGTTGTGGCGAGTTCGAGTCTGGAGTTTCTTCATTATTTATTTCTCTCTAAATGTTCTGCTTGCTGGTGAACCGATGCTGAACTGGTGATCAGTAGATACACCAATAGAATGGAAAGTACAAATACGCAAAAATGCTACATAAGGAAGATAACAAATTACCTTTACTTCCTTACTGTCCACCACTGAATGAATCATAACTGTAGATGAGTAAAGAGTAAAAGTTGATTATATTTTTGATACTCAGTAAAACTTGAAAGTAGCCAAAAAATTACTTTCTACAATGAAGAGGTCCATTTACTGAAATACATTACACCACGGATGTGTTTACTATATTAACTTTATTCTGTTGCACTTATTTGGGAAAATACAGTGTCACAAAAGAACATGAAATGGCTAAAAATTGGTGATGGAGTTTGGAAGATGGTTGATGATTTTTTTGATTGATTAACTGATCTGATTTTGTCAATAGCTGTATATTTATTTTGTTCCCAGTGGCTAAACAGAGAATAACCATGGCCATTATTAATGTTCTTTTTTTCTTTAAAATCAATTGCAGACCATATGACGATTTTATGATGATGACTATGGGTTCATGGATTGGTGCTCTGAATTAATGATTAAAGTTTATTACCGTTTTGTCCCAGAAGCTACAGACTCTAGCCAAGCTATCATGATTATTCTGCTGCCACCTTTAGTCACATGACTCATCTTAATGCACCATAAACAAAATGAGTTGACCATATAACCAGCACATGTTCTCTATCGAAGGTCAGTAACAGATGGAGGGCAATAATCGCCTGAGATGTTTATTACGCACTTGATCTCGGTATTGTAGGACCTTCCCTCTAGCTAAGAAGGCCAAACACACTAAGTGCAGATGTCGTGAGATGCTGATTGCTTTGAGGGCTGTTAATCGAGCAGAGAGTAGAGTAGCATTCATTATCTGATTACAGCAGAGCCCCGCCTGCTCCGCCCGCACAGGCTAGAATTAACTCCAGTGGAGTGTTATCCGTTTGAAAACTGCACATTAGCAGGAATCAGGAGTTGCCAGTGGCCACATCGGGTCAGAAATGACACATCCGAGCGCACACATGAAATTGGAGAGCTGCCTCATGACCCCTTTTTTCATTATAAGTGTGTATATACATATATATATATATATATATAGAGAGAGAGAGAGAGAGAGAGAGAGAGAGAAAAAGAGAACGAGAGAGAGCCAGGAAGTATTTTGGGCCGTCCTTTATTGTGCAGTTAATTGCTTTTTCTTTTTTTTCTCTATGGTCTTCAGAAAGTAAGGGGAGCATGTAATGCAGTGTCGTCCAAGTGTGTCCATCTAAGCGGCCCAGTCACTGAGATTAGTCATCATGTGATCCATCTTAGTTAGTCAGATAAGATTAATTAAAATACTTTGATTAGGTGGGAAATCGAAATTGTGTTTGGAGATGATGGATGGTTTTGTAAGGAGCTGATTCTCTTCAGTCTGTGCCATATGATTGATTTCAAGATATTTACCAGACCCAGTAGATTTGCAAAGAAAAAAAAAATTTCGACAAAAAATCGGGGTCGCCATGTCGGTTATCGCCAAACCCACAACAAATAACCGCTCCCATTATCTCATTAGCGCGATCCTACCTTTATTGGCTCGGGTGTCGAGCTAACCGACCTTCGGTGACACCCGAAGGATCTTCATTACGCCATCCAGCAGCTTATCATCAAGCCATGCCCACGTCGCGTAGACACCATGGCTATCTAGAGCAAGCCGATAGATTCCATCAGATCGTTATCATTTTCAGTAAAAACAAGCGCATCGTTTCAGGCCGTGGCTGCTGGTGTGGGAGGAAAAACGTGCCTCGGAGATAGAAAATGAGGTTTTGCCAACAGGGCTCCGATTTTCTGGATATTTATTATTGCTTTTTTTTTTTTTCTTTTGTTCATTTTTTTATTTATTTTTTTTAATTCGCCGCTTGTTTTCGTTGCTTTTGTTTTTTTTTCCTATATAACTCGGTTAAGCCTCTTTGAAGTGTTGCTAGAATTAGATTTCGTCTTATTTCGCTCAAGGGGCTTTCATTATCTTTTATTTATCGCCCAAAAGGAGAAAACCCAAGACAGAAGCGAATAATGAAAAAATGGAATGCAGTCATATGCGCGGTCACGTAAGGTTGACAGATATTAGTATATTTAGATTTGTAAGGATTTACTTAGAATGAATTTGCCTGACCATCTTTTGCACGGCTGCTAGAGTAGCATTAATATGCTGTTTAGCCTGATGCTAAGAGAAACTCTACATCATGACGATGGCTCCGGTGCTCATAAGGTTGGGTCAGTTTATTTATTTTATTTTATTTTTTATAAGGTTTTTTTGAATCAATATCTTATCATTATGCGTACTCAATAAGAAGAAATTGAATGATGCACTGCATTGAATTTCACCATCAATAGCAACATGAGAGAACTTGCAGTTGAGCCAACCAAGATGCCATATGTATTTCTTCTCCAAACTGTTACCACTTAACATTTGTACAGCATGTCTTTGGGTGCGGTAGCATTAAACTTGAACTAGGAGAATCAAACCTTTTCTAGCATGACAGTGCACAAAATCAGCTCCATGGAGATTAGCTTCACATTTGTGTAGGTTCACACTGATGTAGGTGAGGTGAGGAGGCCTGGGGTGCAGTCAGCGTTCACTCAAGAGGTTTGGGTTTCCATTCAAGTAAATGGAAAATTTTCAACCGCATCCAAAGACTTTCTATACATTAGTCTGCTTCCAGCATTGTGGTAACAGTTTGGAGAAGAACCACATATGGCAGGAAAGATCAGGTGTCCCAATTTCTTTGTCCACATAGTGTACATTATCCAGAGGAAAAAAAAAACTATTAACATGACAATGCCTTGTTGAAAAAGGTTTATCAGAGCACAGCAGCAGACCTGACATTCAGTTGTATGTGTAATGTATGAACCCTGAGTTTGGTCTCTTTTGCATAATAACTGCTTTCAATTGACCAAATATGCACAGTTAGTTATTTGGATATGTATATAATTGGGAAAAGTGCTGCTTAACAAACACACACACACACACACACACACACACACACACACACACACACACACACACACACACACACACATACACACACGGAGATGCTGAATGTAAGGTTTAAGTAGATAAGTGGTGCCTTTCTGCTATCTGAAAGCAGAAGTGTATTTGGAAGATGAGCTTAATGAGTCCTCTCTCCCCATCATAAAGAGAGAGAGAGAGAGAGAGAGATGGATGAGAGAGGGAGAATGTAAGAAGGGTGTGAGAGTGTTTTTTTTATTTATTTATTTTTTCATACCATTAAAGTCTTTCTTTTTGTTCTCTGTAAGTGGAAGTTGTTTACCAGCGAAACTGTGAAAAGATTGCAGTTATTAATAATGATTATATAATTAGTTTGGAGTGTTACCTTGTGGATTTGTTAATTTGTTTAAAGTTTGCTCTTCGTGTTTGCCGTAGCTCCTCCGAGGCACTGCGAGTTGCGAAAAGATGTGTGCGCGTGCATGCGTGTGTGTGTGTGTGTGTGTGTGTGTGAGGAGTGGAGGGACTGATGCTTGTCTGGTGGTCAGAAAGGATCAGTCTCTGTGGAGCAGAGGGTGTATCAGTGTGAGAGTGACGGGCCGAGATGATAGAGATAGAGTGTGTGTGTGTTGTGTGTGTGTGTGTGTGTGTGTGTGTGTGTGTGTGTGTGTGTGTGTGTGTGGTGTGTGTGAAAGAGAGAACTAAATATCATAGGAATATTTGACCGTTATGACTGTTTTCATCATCATTATAATCTTTTTCGTCATCATTATTATCATAATTATATATTTTATTTCAGTAGGAGAGAGAGAGAGGGTGTGTGTGTGTGTGTGTGTGTGTGTGTGTGTGTGTGTGTGTGTGTGTGTGTGTGTGTGTGTAAGTGAATGAGCTGATGTGTGACAGCTGTGAAATGTACTCTGACAGTGTGTGTTGCTTTAGCCAGTTCTGTCAACGCTCACTCTGAAGGGGTTCAAACCCACATCTCATGTACCCACAGACACAGAGAAACACACACACACACACACACACATGCACACGCCACCTCTAATTAACACAGAATGACACCGCATGAGATGGGCTATTTTTACCCCACCAGCCCACCCACCCCGGTGCCTTAGACAACACACCGCTAACGCCCTGTAGCACCCGTCATAACTACGGTGGTTAAAGGGAGGACGAGTGGAGCGGTGACGAGAGCTGCAGGACCACACATGGAGTTTTCTCTTTTAAACATCCATCAAGGATCAGCTGAAGTTCATTATGTGTGTCCAGGCAACAGGTGTCCGTGTCTTCAGATATCTCGATTCACTTTACACGGAACACATATTGGTAAAAAGATGCTTGAGTCAGCAGAATATGGTCTTTCAGCCCTTTTGGACAATAAACTTCCGTTTCTAGCTGAATTTCCTTTTTCCAAAAAGTGCTGATATCCCTCTTATTCTTTTTTTTTTCTTCCTTTCTTACAGTTACATTGTTTTCTATGGCAGATGCTTTCATACAAAGCCATGGATAAACAGATTTGTTTTAGAAATCCATTATATCGAATGATAACATTATACAAGCCAATGGAAATACAATGAAGAAACATTTCACAAGTAATATTAAAACGCATAATACATTTATTTATAAATAACTTAACATTGAAGGCTCAATATTCTATGTAAATACAATAGATTTTTGGGAGGTTTTATTAAGCTGCAGAAATTCTGCATAAACAAATAAATAAATTGTATACTAAGTATGAGCGGTTCTCTATATTTATACGTTTTTGTGACACCCGAGAGTCATGGTTGTGTATATTGTATAGAAATAATGACGTATTTAAATATTACAGAGAAATTAATCAACACCTTCAGAATAATAATCGATATATTCGTTTTCATTGAATGATGTTATTGATTAGTCGAGCTGCTCATCTTACGTAAGCGTGACGGTAAGATAACACAGCCGCTTGCGAAATGGCGAAGAGTACAGGGTCAACCAGCAGCAGAAAATAAACACACGGATGAAGGCGAAACATCGGCACATTAAGCAAAACTGTTTATCCTCATCGTGCTAAACCGGTATATTTTAAGGAATGGCTATTGTGTAAACTGTTTGTAACCGGATCTGTTCTCTCGCGAGCATCATTTTGTGCAATCAGCTCGCTCTCCACATCGTGATGGATTCAGTTCAAACGGTGCGAACAAACGCTAAATGTAAAAGCAGCAAATGACAGCAGCGATCACATTTTTTTTTTTCCACAGTTCTGGTTTGAAGTGAATGCTTATGCATTTGTACACCAATGCAGATCAGTTAGTCGCAGCCCTTGTATATATCATATATATACATTATATATATATATATATAGACAATTTTCATCTTTTTTTACTCTGTCTACTCTAATCTCATATTGATTAGAAGTCGAGTGATTAATTAGCAGCGATACTTGATTGCTGAAAATGTCGGCTATCAGCAAAAATCCATACAGTTAACTTTTCCAGATTCCGGTCCACTGTCATAACCAGAGCAGCCTTTAGAGGCAAGTCAATAACACCACATGCTGTTTGTTTTTACACGTGAGACTGCACGCTGCATGGAGAGCACAATATAACATTTATTATTTATTATTTACTAATTGCGTAATGCGTTCTAATTCGAATTACGTTCATTCATGAACTTATTCACATTAAGAAAATGTTTTGTTTTTCATTTTAATTTTGTAATAAGGTTCAGTAGTATTTTACATGGAATGTCGGTGGACCTCTAATATACATTTGTATCTGTAAAGAAAGAACGGTGCTTTATAGTAAAGGGTTCAGAGCTCAGGATCAGCCATGATACAGCGCCCCAGGACCCCACAGCGGCGGTCTGCCAAAGCCAGGGCATAAAACCTTGACCTTCCGATCAGTAACCCAGTGCCTTAAACACTGAGGTAGTGTAACATTTCTGTTTTAGTAAACAGAAGTAACCCTAGATAGATAGATAGATAGATAGATAGATAGATAGATAGATACATAGATACATAGATAGATAGATAGATACATAGATACATAGATAGCTAGCTAGCTTCATGCTGCTTTGAAATGATTTAAAATGGTGCCAGTCACTGGATCCTCGCTTCGCTCCCGCCGCTCGATTTTGGAATATTTTCGGTCACATTGTTTTTCATGTGCGTAATGGGCATCACGCTGCTCGTGTCCTTGGCGATGACGGTGATGGGCTCGTAAACCTCTGTCTCTCAGCATGCGTCTGCCTCGGTGTCTTTGATCCCATCGCCAGCGTGGCCGCGTAGGCTGCTTGAGTCATTAGGTTGAATTATTGATGTAATCAGAGTAAGTGGGGCTGGTATTTCAGGCGAAGCACCACTTATATAAAACTGCACGAACAGTAGTAGCGAGGGTTTTTTTTTTTTCTCGTTTCTTTTCTTTTTTTCAGTCTCGCGCGAGTAATAGGCATCATATTTTTGAGTGAAATGCTCTGCCTCGAACACCCAACACCTCTCATTTGCCCAGTTTGATGATTTCGTGCAACTGCCTTTTTTTTCCTCGTTAAATTCCTCTCTTTATTTTAGTGCTGAGAACGATGCTTCATATGAGCGAGATGATTTGGCTTGGAAATTCGGCAGAATGCCTTTTTTTTATTACTGCTACATCTGCTCACGTTGGTTTTTTTTGTAAACTGTATTTCAGTATATTTCTAATGTTGGACTGAGGGACACGCTGCTAACTACTTACTTCCCCTATTCTCACTCTATTGGTAACCAACACTGGGTCCCTAAATATAAACCAATTTCTTGTGTCAGGTGAATAAAATGTACCTAAAGTTAGTATACTAATAATACTAGGAGAAGGTAAAAGACTGGAAGTTTTCTTTCGGGCAGCGTTTGGATGTGTACAGAAGTAGAAATAAAATCGGAGCTATTGCTGGATGAATACTGAGTAACGGTCACACAGATCTCTATATATTTTCTTCCTCTTGTCATGCAGTGATGATTTTTAAATCGCCCTCTTGTTTTGTCCAGATAGAAATAAATGGCCCACATGGGCAACTGTGTCCCAAGGCACACGTCTAGCCCAGCATCTGTTCCTAATAAAGTGAAGAGTAAGCCCTTACTGCCTGATTGATGGCTACAAATATCCTACTTAACTGTACACTGTTTCTGCATGTAAGCATTTCTTTTCCTTCCGGCTATCACACCATGTACTCTCTCTCTTTATAGTAAATATAGTCTCTCTCTCTCTCTCTCTCTCTCTCTCTCCCTGTGTGTGCACTGGATCAGTGTGTTCATCAGATTAAGGCCTCTTTTTTTGCTGCATGAAGGGAGCAGCTACAAAAGCTCCATTCTGTCAGTGGACCCAGTGCCAGAGGACTAATGGATGGAGCTGCAATAAATCCTGCAGATATCCAACACTGAGTGCACTGCTACCCAGGAATGCACCTGCTGCTAACACTCACTCGATCTCTCTCACTCTCTCTCTCTCTCTCTCTCTCTCTCTCTCTCTCTCTCTCTCTCTCTCTCTCTCTCTTTCTCACGTTTTCTCTCTGGATCAAGTGACAGTTCAGTGTCGGTCCTAAAGCAGGCACAGGCAAACAGGAGTCTCCCTACATCTCTGCCAAACTGTTTTGCAAACAGTGCCACTTCTTTTAAAGTGTACCGTCACTGCCTGTGAGGCCGCAGCGTATCGCTTGCAAGAGGTTGCAAGATAAAGAAAAGGAAATACAGGCTTCCAGTCTGAGCTGCAGATTGAGGAAATCCTGATAATTCTGTGCGTTTATCCAATACGCTATTTCTCTCTCCCTACATTTTGTTCAGCCCAAGAAAGAAAATAGACTTTGATCTGAGATTCTCAGAGTTATTTACTGTTGAAGGAACTCTTGTTTGCCCTTCTACTCAACAGTATTTGACACATTAGGGTTTAAAAAAAAAAGTTGAAGTCTGAGTGCGTTCAATCCAAGTCATGAAAACGGTAGCATCACGAGCCAAAGCGCTAGCACAGAGTCTGGCACTTTCAGATACTCGGCACGGCCAAGAATCAGCTACTTTCACAGAAAGAGCCCAGACAGTGCAAACGGTGAATCACGTTTTTCACTTGCAACCAACTTCTGCACAAAAAAAAAACAGTTTCTAGAAACTTTTAAAGAGACGATACTGTGATTCTATTTATTTTTTTTCTCCTTCCGACTCTAGTGATTTCATAAAAGCTTATAGTGGCAGTGTTTTTTGTTTGAAAACTGGTGTATAGTATATGAGAGTGCATGCATAAAAGAGCTAACAGACAATTCTGAACATTCTGAAGCTTGTGGCCAGAAAAGTGTGCAATAGATTATAAGAGTGAGATGATAAAATGGACACGTTTGAATACAGTAACAAATTGTAGTGATTAGAAAAAAGCTCATTATTATTATTTTTTTTAATGTTTATCATTATAGCATGCAGGTTTTCAGGACGCAAAAGATTTTTTTTTACAATTTTATTCATTTGTTTATTTAATTTTTTTCTTTTTAATGTTGAGAACAAAGGCAGGTGTTTTGACTAGAAAAAAAAACGGACAAAACCGTCGTTTTCAATATCGAAAGTAACTGATGTAGTCGGAATTTAAAGTGCATCCGGAAAATATTCACAGCACTTCACCTATTCCACATTATGGTATGCTACAGTTTTATTCCTAAATCGATTCCTAAATCGAACTTCTTTCACATTGTCATTATGGGGTATCATTTGAAGAATTTTTAAGTCAGTAATGAATTTAAAATTGAGACTTGAGGTTTTCTTGTTCCTCGTCCTCACACCTTTATTGAAATGTTGACTCCGTCCACTTATGTTTCACTTCTTCTTATCAGATCTATAGATTGGACAAAAATTCCAGACAGGGTCTAGACACAGGGGTATAAAACCAGATGCAGAGGGTCAACCCTAGAGACTGCTCAAGACTACGGAATTGTAATAAAGACAAGTCGAGGCGTTACCTGCCGAGATCATGGTGGATTATGGGTATTCTAAACCAGCTGCACTGCCGCTTCAGTGTTTTAGACGTGAAACAAAATCAAGAGCATTAGCAAGAACAGGAGGCTGGGACCAAAAATGGAAAGAACACGTTGATCGCGAAAATCCCAAAAGCGATGCAGAATCACACTTTATAACTTTTCAACAAGGAAAGAAGAAACAGGAAGGAACGTGTCGTACGTGTGCCTTAAATGTAGCAGCAACAATGACAACGATAAATCAAAATGGTGATAATAACGCTAAAGGTTTATAGCGCAGCTTGACACCCCACCCTGCAAAATCCATTCATTCCTCCTTCCTTTCGCGTCCTTTTCTTTTCCAAAACTCCTGTACTGCGTGAACATATCCGTCTTCCGTCGAAGAAGCTTTTCACACGAGCAGCTGCTTGCTGTTGATGCAAATTGCACCATGGCCTCTCCCTCTTTTCCTGTCGATTGGGGGCAGCTTCAGGGTCAGCAGCATGTGTGCAGCAGAGAGAATGCCGCTAATTGAGAGAGAAGCAGATTATCCCTCAGGCACGAGCGTGCCGCAAAGGTGTTCCGCATTTGCACTGTTAATATTTGCTGTGGTAAAAAACACAAGCTCTCGAGAGATTTGCACCGAGCCGGCCGTGCAGGATACACAAAAAACAAGCAGACGGCTACAAAAGTACTTTTCTCCTTCGATCCTCACGCGTTCAAGTGAGGGCATGATTGGACTTGCTGATTTTTGGGTTTTTTTTTTTTTCTTCAGCAGGAGGTGAAGGTTTCTGTGATGCTGTGAGAATACAGGAGTGAAGATGAGGAGTCAGGAGGTCTTGTTTTCTCTGCCACGTTTCTCTTTGTAGTTTAAATGATTGCCAGTGTGCTGCAGTAAACTTTCTCTGTGTATGGTGAAGAGACACTTGCATTGAAATGTTTTTTTTTTTTGTTTTTTTGTTTTTTTAGTATTCTTGGCGCTTGCATTAAGCAAAATTGAGAAATACTATTTTCTGGCATATTGACAACAAAACAAAGGTTAAGGTTTCACTTAAGAGAATATATATAAGCATTAACATCAATCGTCGCTTAGGAATCATTATACACTGTATGGACAAAAGTATTGGGACAACTAAACATTTTCCAGCCATTTGAGCTTCTTCCCCAAATCTGTTACCACAAAGTTGGAGGCACACAGGCGTTTTTTTGAATATGGTGGAATGACATTTTCCCTGTTCCAGAATGACAGTGGCCCTATGAGTAAGCTCCATGAAGATATGGGTTGAAGTAGATCTCTAATGATTTGCTATAGAGCTCCTACCTCAACCTTATGGGATGATTTGGAACACCGACTCCTCACAAATCTTCACCAGCACACTCCAAAATCTAGTGAAGCACCTTCCCAGAAGATTGGATGTTATTATAACAGCACGGTGGGGACCAAATGTGGAAGGGGATGTTCAAAAAGCACTCAGGAACACAGTTAACGTTCCCATCAAAATGCTGAAAGAAATAAGTTTGATGGAACTGACCATGACATGGAGGTGCCGGATCTACCTAGCATGTGCACGTCATAAGCCACGTCATAAGCCAGCTTCATGAAGATATGCTTTGCATGGGTTGAAGTGGAAGATCTTGAAAGTTCTGACTAACCCTTATAAATTCCTTTGAGATGAATTGGAACCCTGACTGCACCCCAGGCCTCCTCGCATCACCAACATTAGTAGAACATTTAATAGAAATTAGTGGAAAATTTAGTAGAACATCTTCCCAGAAGAACGTAGATCATTATAACAGCAAAATGGGGACCGACTGTGGATCGAGATGTTCACACGCACGCCGATGTTATGCTCAGGTGTCCACGACGGTTTATTTGTCTACATGGTGTATCATGTATTTCCCTGTAATCCATCTGTAACTGTGCCTCCACAACATACTTGTGCGGGAAAGTTTAGAGAGCCTGGAGAAACACTTATTCTAAAGTGGGTCTGTAAACAATGCTGTATTCCCTGACACATTATTCGGGCTCTGTGTTGCAGCGTTACATCTGCAAAGTTCAGTTCCTCCCTGCTGCTGCATGTTCGTGAATCTCTCCGAGGGCCCTGCGAGTGGAAATGTTAGATGAGACGTTGAGTAAAATGCCACTGCTTTTGAGATGTGCCCTGCTCCTATTCTTTCAGATCGGATCAGAGAGAGAGAGAGAGAGAGAGAGAGAGAGAGAACTAACTTTCTCATGGGACAACTGATGGCTTATGTCTCTCCCATTAAGTCCGTCTCGTCTCCAGAGCGCTCTCCATCCTTTCCCTCTCTATCTCTCTTTCTCTCTTGCTCTTTCTGTCTTTGTATTGTGGGCCGGATTGGGTTTGGGTTTGCACTTTCGCTAACCGTGTTACAGGAGCATTAACGCAGGGAGCGATCTCTTAGCACGCGGCTCCTCGGTGCATTCATTACACACTCGGCCTGCCTCGGTTCAGTGCTCCCAGTCTCTCCGGATCTAACCCGGACCCGTCCGATCGATACGCCCATGGCTATATCCGGGCCGAAAGGAGACGAGAGACGGCTCCTAATTCGATGAAGGCGGCATTAGGGCTTGGCCCGGATGCGCGGGAGGCTCGGGTAATTGCAGACAAATTCATCTTAAAGGCTAGAGAGCTGAGGATTGCTTTCAATTAAGCTTGCACTTTCGAGGGAGGCAGACGAACAGGGCGAGTTCGGGTTACACGCCGGGGTTCACTCGCCGCTCCGAGTGTTTGTACGAAGTCAAGGTGACTCCGGTGTTTCCAAAGTCAGGTCACGGCCTCTGTGTGTGTGCGTATGTGTGTGCGTGTGTGTGTGTGTGTGTTTGTGATGTAATGTGCTTTCAAGCTGAATTTTTTTTTTCTCCACACAGACCAGAAACTATTTGGCTTATCCTAACCCTGTTGATCTCTTCATCCACAAGCAGTCACACCAAATTTATATAGTTATTAAATCCTCCCCCAGCATTGATAAAGACTTGATTCTGATTTCTGGTTATTTCTAAAAGCAGCTCTGGCACTTGTTCCAGCCACAAGGTTTATATTAATGTTCTTCGTCTAATATGTTTCTATAGAAACACAGTATTTGTATGACAGGCACTCTTTATGAGCAGAGTATATATATATTTCTTCTTCTTCTTCTTTTGGCTTCTCCCGTTAGGGGTCGCCACAGCGGATCATCCATCTCCGTACCCCCTGTCCTCTACATCTGCCTCTTTCAACTACCTGCATGTCTTTCCTCACCACATCCATAAACCTCCTCCTTGGTCTTCCTCAGCATTCTTCTAATTATTCACCCCATCCCTAAACTGCACATGTCCAAACCATCTCAATCTCGCCTCCCTCATCTTGTCTCCAAAACGTCCCTCTAATAAACTCGTTTCTAATCCTGTCCATCGTCGTCACTCCAAACGAAAACCTCAACATCTTCAGCTCTGCTACCTCCAGCTCCACCTCCTGTCTTTTACTCAATGCCACTGTCTCTAATCCATACAACATCTCAGGTCTCACCACAGTCCTATAAACTTTCCCTTTCACTCTTGCAGATACTCTTCTATCACATATCACTCCTGCTATCACTCTTCTCCACCCACTCCACCCTTCCTGCACTCTTTTCTTCACTTTATTCTCTAACACACTCTTCAATACTTTGCACTGTTGACCCCAGGTACCTGAACTCCTCCACCTTCTCCACCTCTTCTCCCTGTAACCGTATGTTGTTGAACAATTTGGTAAAAAAAAAAAACTCCACTGCCGTCTTTCCTAAACATTTCCATGCTTTTACTGGTCATCTGGTCCACAACTGACTTTCCACTCCTCATCCTGCTCTCACTTCCTCCTTACTAATCCTATCCACTTTCTGCTTCACCATCTCCACATCATCCAACCTTCTCTCTCTCTCATCAACTTTTAAAAATACTTCCTCCATCTTCTCAACACACTCTCCTCACTAGTCAACATATTTCCATATTAATATTTTATTACATTTTATAAAAATAAATCTATTTAATGCAATATACATTTTCTAAAGATGTGTTCATTCACTCCCTCAATATGTGGAATTGTCAGGATTTTCTCCTTTTAAGAGAAATTCTTGAAGCTGGACCTAAAACACTGAATAATCCATAGCGCTATCGTTAGCCGCGAGCCACTTGCTGGGTAACAGCTCACGCTAGCGCTATGGATTCTTTATCGCCACAGTGACACTGAGCTCACTCTAGTTTCTTTTTTATAACCCTGACATTGTTGTGTGTTTTTAAGTCTAATAATGTATTTTTTAAATGCACTCAATGTGTGAGGCGGAGAATAAATAAACTTGCTGTCCGCCACTTAATGCGTTCCTGAAGCAACTCCGATTATAACTATGTTCCACACGTAAAAAGGTTCGCATTCTGTACCGAAAAGGGCTGCGGTTTTGAAGATGCTCTGACTCAGTCGTCTAGACGTCACAATTTGTCAAACTTGCTAAAATCCTTACACTCACCCATTTTTCCTGCTTCTAATACGTCAACTTTGAGAACAAAATGTTTACTTACTGCATAATATATTCCACATACTAACAGGTGCCATGATGAAGAGATAATCAGAGTTTCTCACTACACCACTCATAATGCCTGATCAGTGTGTGTGTGTGTGTGTGTGTGTGTGTGTGTGTGTGTGTGTGTGTGTGTGTGTGTAATTGTAGATACAGCGTATATTTCTAATATTTTTAGTAGGAAAGACTGTAAAGAGTGCTTTGTAACAGTCACATTTTCAAGCCCAGGACAGATGGAGTTATAGATTGATGTACATCACAGGCCTCACTGTGAGAACTCAGTGTGTTGTGTTATTTTATGCTATGTATTTAAAGTACCGGAATAGAAAAACGTTCAGCCAGCACTCTTTAGTGTTTTTAAAATACAATGCCAGAGATGTCACATTCTCTTTTTCTCCCCCTCGCTCTCTTTTTTTACTCTCTCTCTCGGGATTATAGAACTGTCACAAAACGTTGGCAGGTTGACGTGAACGGTAAAAAAAAAAAAAAGAAAGAAAGAAAGACACTATCATGCACAGGTTTCTGACTGAATTGTCTCGAATTTGAAGTGATGGCTTAATCGATAGATATTTCAAGCCCCGTAGGTCTTTGAGGCAGAGGAGAGACAGATGAAAATCCTCCCAGTTTGTCTGCCTCTTTGACTGACTCTGAAGCAGCACTCAAAGATGATTTTTTATTTATTTATTTATTTTTGAGTAGTTTTTGAGATGTGAGATATGACAAGAGATTGATTTTTCTGTCTGTCGTCTTATTTAGGGGCGTATGGACCAGAAAAGGGATGGGCGTCGGCTTATCCGGAGTGCCAAGAGAGGAACCAATCGCCGATCAATATAGCCGACCAGGATACCAGGGTCTCTATGGAGTACCAGGAGTTAATCCTGGATGGCTTTGAAGCGGAATCGTCTAACAAGACGTCAATGAAGAACACAGGCAAAACTGGCAAGTTGTGTGTGTGTGTGTGTGTGTGTGTGTGTGTGTGTGTGTTTGTGTATCTCTATATTTCTCTAATCCTCTAGCCGTGACTAATCCAAAAGCACGAAGACATGAACCGAATGATGGCCACAGGTGTGTGTGTGTGTGTGTGTGTGTGTGTGTGCATGTGTGTTCAGGTGCTTACCACTGCTGACGCCTGTCTTTTTTAACCAACACACACCAACCTTACAACTTCATCAACATCTGACCCTCTGTCCAGAATACGGCCACGGATCATTACACTCCGCTTACACACACACTTTACCGCTCCTTTGTTCGGCTCCTCAACATAATCTATGCAGAGTAAGATAAATGACCTGGTTCTCTTATGAATAATGGAGATACGCTCAGCTATTTATAACATTCACCTGAGTGTATTTTCAGCAGGAGAACTGGATTTGGTCCACACCAGACAACACCTGCATGAAAAAGAATAAAAAAGTTAATAAATGCAGAAATTGACATTGGCATGTGTAAAAAGTGTGTGTGTGTGTGTGTGTGTGTGTGTGTGTGTGTGTGTGTGTGTGTGTGTGTGTGTGTGTGTGTGTGTCAATGTAAGTGATATTAAATGAAATGAACAATTAATGAGCTCTTGGAGAATTGAGGAAATTTGTCAGTCAGAGAGAGAGGATTACTTCTCGAAGCCGGGCTTTAAACCCGAGGCTTAGCATTCCGAGTCTGTCGGCTAACAGGAGCCCGGAGTAACAACATTTCCACAGAGAAATGTTCCCACACTTTTTATCGCACGTTAGTTGAAGTCGAACACGACTGAATATAAAACAAAAGGAGCGCTGTTGGTTTTTCCCAGCCCGACTCTGAAAGTATGTGCGTGTACACTGAGACCCCGGCACCTCCAGATGAACTACTCTGGTTAAAGAATAAATAAATAAATGTTAAAAAGTGTGGGAGGCAGCAGTGAGCAGCCTCTTAGTGGACCAGAAGGCTAGAAGTTCAAACCTCGATCTCAACAGCGCTAAGATACTCCAGTGGCAGCCGGGGTGCCTCTAATTTGCTTCAAACACACACCAAGTGCGTTTCATTGCCTAAAAAGACTAAGAAATTTGAGCAGACTAGACACCTGAAGGTCTTTTTTTTACTCTAAATGTAAAAGTAGCACGTTTTTATTTTCAAACAAAACGTGTTCAAAAGTGTTCATCTGCCTCGGCTAGATGAACGAAGGATAACGCTTTTATTATTCATGTTCCTTACCTCGAGCACACTTGTGAGCTGAAAAAAAAAAACACAGAGAGAGAAGTTTGTGGACATAAGATTCCACATTTGCTGTTATAATAAACTCCACTAGATTTTGGAGTGTGTTTGTGGAGATTTGTGAAGATTCAGTCAGCTACAAGGGTGTTAGTAAAGTCAGGTTTTGATGTAGGTGAGGTGAGGAGGCCTGGGGTGCAGTCAACATTCACATTCATCCCAGAGGTGTTCAGTTAGGTTGAACTCAGAGCGCCAAAGTAGACCACACAAGATCTTCTATTCCAAACCATGTAAACCACATCTTTATGGAGTTGGCTTTGTGCACAGGGGCATTGCCATACTGGAACAGTTTTCATGCTACAGCACCCAAAGACGTCCAGTACAATTGTCTGCCTCCAACTTTGTGGTAACAATTTGGAGAAGAAAAACATACTGCTGGAAAAGTCAGGAATCTCACTTCTTTTGTAGAACCTTAAAATGGAGAAATTCAGCATTGTGTATTTTAGTTCCGTTTATTTAAGCGCAGGCCGTTTAGTAATAGAACGAGTTAAATATTTACGTGTGTGAATTTTGGGTTTATATAAAAGAAAATGCACACGTTTTAGCTTCCATTGCATTTAATACAACCGTTTTTTTTTAATTACCAAATGAGAGAAACGACGAATCTTTATAACACGGATTTCAGAGTTTCTCAGTATGTTCTCTTTCTATCCTCTTGATCGTGATAAGTTTCAATCGTCCTCATCTGCGTATTAAAGTAGAGTGCGGCTAGAGCTCATAAAGCGCTCTGTTTGCTCACCGCCGGCGGCTTCTGTTTGCCTCGTATCTCTGTTTAAGCCCCACAAAGCTCGGGATATTTCTCGTCTCTCCGTAACTGTGAAGAAGTTTGACGTGAAGTTTGCTGACCTTCGGTGTGCACGCAGTCGTATTAATCGAGTCTCTCCGTGTGTCAGCGATGCGCAAAGCCGGGCCTCTCATTTCGGCAGAGCGCACAGGATGTGTGTGTACACCCTGTGTGTGTGTGTGTGTGTGTGTGTGTGTGTGTGTGTGTGTGTGTGTGTGTGTGTGTGGGGTAAAGTAGAAACGATTTTAAAATTCAATCAGAACGGTGGGAAAAGCAGGGACCTGCCGCTTAATTAAAACACTCTCCCTTTATTTCTTTTTTCACTCTTTCATTTTGTAGAAAGAATTAAGAAAGGCTAAACTTTTTTCCCTCCAAGTTGTTTGAAAAATGAAATGATGTAAATAAGCACGTTATGAAGCTCGTCCTTCAGAAGGCATCCTTTATTGTGATATTTCTTGTGAGGGAGAACAGAAGAAAGCAACCCTGGATAATGTTCTCACCTCCTGTAATACCTGTTCTCTAATTAACATCATCGTTCCTTTCTTTCAGCACAAATCAATTCCTTCATTTTATCTCTTTTTCAGTCGCCATCCTGCTGAAGGACGATTACTTTGTGCAAGGTGCCGGACTGCCGGGTCGCTTTAAAGCTGAGAAGGTGGAGTTTCACTGGGGCCAGAGCAACGGTTCAGACGGCTCCGAGCACAGCATCAACGGCAGGAGGTTCCCCGTCGAGGTGAGAGTCCAAACCCACATCCCGGCGTCTCAGTCATGAAATATTTACATAATGTTTGCGTTCATTTCTCAGCTCTAACAGCAGCTCCCATATATATCGGCTTTTACTGATGCATTTGTTCTGTTATTATTGTCTCACGGTTTACGCAGGATTTAAAATGTCTGTGTTCTGAACCAGGATAAGCTTTCAGAGGTGCTTCGTGGGGTCCGTCGAAAACATGACGAGCTTTATTTCATTTAGTTTCCAATGACAGCAAACTCGAAGTGTTGCATTTGCAGATGCAATGCCTGTAATAGTGATTCTCATTAGCAGTTATTGTAACGAAGGGCTCTGCTTTCGAGTTGCATCATGTACAACGCCTCTTGTGACACCCGTATCCTCTTTATAGCTTTATATTGTTTGGATCGACATAATAGAAATTCAGCTGCAAAATAAAAACTGGGATCGTTCATGTTCCGTGCGTTTTCCATAGACGCAATTTATCGTTCTTTAGTACAAATCCAAACAAACAAACAAACAGAGGGGCTCCCGGTAGCCTGACGTCATCGCGCCAAGAGTGAAGACAGACGTAAGGAATCCCGGCCAAAGAGAAATGTGAGCGCGGGAGTAGAAGTAACTGTGGATGAGTGTTAGAGTGGTAGTGAGGGCGTTCCTGTATCGATTAAACACTGCGTTATGTACAGGCACTCTCTCCCGGGGGCTGACCAGCAGTCCAGGATGCGTCTCGCTCCTCTCGGCTGATTTATCGCCGTGCCAGCCTGGCAGCTTTTACACACAATAAGAGCTCCTTTTATCGCCCTCTTCAAACATGCAAGCGGTCCACGCCGTGCGGCTGCCAAGTTCCAGCCGGCTCTCGCTCTTAACTCGAATGGGTGTCATTCTGTTTCATTGTCTGGCTTTTATTAGCACCGGCCCTCCCCTTCACCACCTAATAACCCCTCCCTCCCCCTCCCCGGCGGAGGTGTGCAGTTAGCATATGAGCTAAAGAGATGATTCCAGTGCCAGTTTCCACTTATTGGCAGTCAGATGATGTCACCCCGACACAAATCATGTCAGTGAGAAAGAGCGTCCGTGCTAAAGTTTAATGTGCTCAGCGGGAACGGCCCTCCTAATGCTTAACACTCACTCAGACTTCTCATGACTTCCCTGATTTACAGTACAAAAAGTCCATCATTTAGACCTTGATTAAATATTAAGCAGCAATTTTCCACAAATTAGCCCCCGAAACAGCCCTGAGCTTTTGCGATTCGCAATTTCCGCCTGCATCACGCAGGAACGTGCAGCGTTGCAAGGGCAGAGTCGCACGGTGCTGCTTGATTGATTATTCTGGTCTGTTCAGCTGTGTAGATCTGTGGTCTTTGGGATCGATTACCCAAGTCTGTCACACTGCGTGTGCTGGTAGTCCAGAGCCTGGAGAAAGCAGATTAGCTTGGGTGGGTCATTCAGCACAGTCATAGAAAAATAATGAAGGCAAGGCGGAGGAAGTGAGGAGACATAGCAGGAATGAAGCAAAAGGACAACATGAATAAGTTTGAAATAAACAGCATTTATGTACTATATGTGGATATTCATAAATATATGTAAATATTATCCATTCTGATGTATTATTATGCTGTAGGTATTATATAAATTGCATTTTTATTTTAGTTAACAGTCCCATTTATATCCCAAGTGTACAGTTTTACTTGAAAATTATTATATTTTTACATCTGATCATTTGTTTCTTTAGAAAATATCTCACAATCAAACCACCACCTTGTAAAAATCATCTTTAATTAAAGTACTTTATTGATCCTGTAATAAAAATAATAAAGGAAATATACTCCAGCAATCACCACCGAGTGCAAAATAAATAAATAATGAGCATCATAATGTATAATAATAAACAGTAGTAGTAGAGATAATAATTGATAATGAGAATTACAGTAGTCATAGGAAAGGAATGCGATATAGCCAGAGTGCAGCAGAAACACAAACTGTATGTGAAAATGGATAAATATACACAGGTAGTGTTTATCCAGCTATAATGTTATGCTGTAGAAATTATATAAGTGGCTTTTTTAATAATAATATTATATATTATATATACTATATTACTAATAAAATATTTTTTACATTTTCATGAACACCCATGAAGCCTCGCAATCAAACCAGGAGACGATCTCGCATTTGTAGTTCTGATTATTATTATTATTATTTTTCTTCTCTATATTTGCCTCCGCTTCATAACAATCATCTTTAATTGAGGTACTTTATTGATCCTGTAATAAAAAAGTAAACATTCTCCAGCGATCACCACCGAGTGTGAAATAAATAAATAATGAGCATCATAATAATGTACAATAATAAACATGTAGTTGTAGCAGAGATAATGATAATAATTGATAATGGGAATGACAATAGTCCATGAACATTGATTCTGTCGGGGAAAAAATCAATAGTGTCGGTTTATGACTTTAGGACATTCGCCCTCTACTGAGGAAATGAGAATCTTTTTGTCCTTTCTGTTGTAGTTGGTTTAAGTGCTTCTGTCTGGCTTTCGCGTGTTTGGAAGCTCTTCACTTGTTTTAGATTGAGAGCCAGACATGGAGAGTTCAGATAATTAAACCGAGCCCCAGAGGGCCTTTTTCGAGTTTGACTGACACTTCGGCTTCAACCGTAGCCTTTTTCCAGGCTGCAGCTAGTGGCCCTTGACTTCAGTTTGAAGGCTGGCTGTTGTGTATCTTCATGATTGAAGAGTAGGCGCTCTTAGGCACTTTCCTGTCCTTCACATGGACACTTAATGCCAGCAGAGTCGTCCTCGGTGTGGACAAAAGACAGGCCCGAGTGCTGTTCACGGCCCGAACAACAGGCTTTCTGTCACTCAGCCGGGGAGTAAGTAGAGGTGCTCGGGGCCTGATGGTGTGGATTTCCATTCCTCTACCACTACCTTTTGTCCTTTTCTTCCGTGAGCCGATGTGGGTAAAAGAGAAATTGCACGGCTGTTTGTCAATCAGAGAGCTGCTGGAATATATCCTGTGACCCACGGTGAAGTAAATATCAAAATTTATGAAGCAGCAGGAGGAACGTTTACAAGCTATCTTGGTAAGGGCTGACTGTTTGCCGCGTTATATGAGAATGATGTAAAACGCAGAGAGATAGCGGTCGAGCTCTTTCCCAAGCCTGTTGTCTCACATATGCTAAGAGCTGCCTGAGGAGGTGGCGGAAAAGAGAGAGAGAGCGAGCGGATGAGTGAGACGAGGTGTGACAGATGTCTATCAAGTGACACGTTAGCGCACGATCTACCGCAAAAAGGGCCCCGCGAAAGGTGACATCTACAGGGAGAAGAAGAAATAGAGAGAGAAGGAGGTGGTGGTGGTGGTGGTGGGGGGGGGTGTAGGACTACAGGCCTACATCTCATAGAGCTCTAAACCAGACTACAGCTAGATTTAGCAATTATCACCCACCCTTTAATCTCCAAATGGGACCTCTTTAACACACACTATATTAAGACGCCGTCCTCTCGCCTTGGCAGTGCATTAAAACCGCTCTCCTGTTAAAAATCGCTGTTCTATTTTATTATCCGTCTGTCAGCATCGGGACGGATGGAGCAGCGTCCCCGCGCTCGGTCTCCAGCCTGCCTTATGAATACGCATGAGACGCTCTTGCTCATGCGCGAGATTTGCTGCGAAATGCCATTCTCATTTTCCTTAGTCGTCTGGCTGAATGATTTATGAATTACGAGGCTTGCCATTTAGTAATTGTTCTCTAATAAGGTTCCTGAATGGCGTGATTAAGTGTGCACCCGCTGAGCCCCGGTCCCGCTGCTTTAACTGTAAAAGGACAGTTAATATGCTTAACGCATCACGCCTCGGCCCTGCGCCGCGGGTGAGCGTCTGGCTCGCCTGACCTCGACCCGGTGCAACTTTCCGTCACGCATGCAGGCGTGTGCACGCATGCATATCCACACGGTGCGCGTCCCACAAACGCACCTGACTGCTCGCTCTCTGGCTGGAAATTTGCGAACGCGGAAGTGCGTCGCGCGTCGTGCCTATTGATCTCTGACCCCGAACATTTGTGTCCGTGTGTGCGAGTAAACTGACGCTGTCAGCCCGAGGTTAATGCCAGGGCTCAGCATGACACCAGTGTATTAGGCTTATTAGGCTGTTGCTATGCTGTCACACAGACATAAATAATGACAGAGTAATTACCGGACTGTCAGTCGGGCAGCGAACGCCGAAACAACATTACACTCGCCTCCGCCAGATCGTCAGCGTGCTGCCTTTAAACCGAAGGAGGTTTGCGTCTGGATTGTTGCTGAGCAATCAAACTTATTTCAGTCACTTCGTTCGGGGTCGGCATCACATGTTTTACTGGGGTTGGGGTGAGATGGACTTCTCATTCACCACACGAAATAATAATAATAATTAGAGGTGACCCCGAATAGTCGAAGATTCAATGTTTCGATTGGAGGATCCTGATTCGACTACCAATCTCACAACCTTCACAGAGGTGTTATGAGAGGATCGTACCATTTTATGTCGTATAGGGGTGCTCCATGTCTGATTCCACATAGAACTACCGGCTTCCACCCAGTACGTTAATATACAGTCCATTGTGATGATAAAAAAAGGATGCTTCAAATCAATATTTTTATGTGCGCAAATAAAATCCAACCCTCCACGTGACAGATTTAAGTTTCACTTTCCCCGATCCAGGATCATAGGATTATCTTGGCGGTTTTAAATATTTCTTGAGAGACTCTGTAAGGGTATTCTCTGTTCTAGATTCATCATATAAATGAATTAATATCGTTTCTCTCATCTAGTGGAGAGCAAAAAATGTGGAGAGCTTGTAGAAGGTTCTAGTCGCACAGACCGTGTCAAAATGAGGCTTTTTTTCTGAGAGAATCGAATAAGGCTGCTTGTAAAAATTTGTGCAGTCAGCAGTCCATTTCCTTTTTTTGTACCGCCCAATCAGCTTGCGGTTCCGAAGGCGAGAAACATGAACATGCAGAACTGTCATCGATAGTGAGTGAATATAAATAGACTTTAGTTTCTAATATCTCAGCACTGCAAATCTAACAAATTGAAACTACTTGGCTGATTTTTGAGATTTTTTCCTTACTGGTTTTTTTTTTTTTCTTTTCTATTCTATTTTTGGAGATAAAAGCGTGAAATCACCTGTGAATGACCAGGTCTAGGAGTAAATAGACATAAGCAGTGTTCCTCTATGGTTTTGACTCGGCAACAGCGGTAGGTAAAGTAGAACTGCGGTCGGATTTTCACCTTGTCATGGCTCTCCCAGGCCTTATCTCCGATCACAAACCCGGAACGTAGGAGGACACGTGCGTTGCTGGAAACGGTGCTTAAGCATTCTTTTAATATCATGACGGAGGGGTCAGAAGAAAGAGCAGAAGAAAGACGAAGCGCAGGGAAGTGAGGAAGTCTTTTTCAAGGCCTTTATTCAGTCGCTGTGATAAGAGAAGCACAAAGTAAATTAACACACACGATGGAAGCACCGGAGCCGGGACACAAACACACAGGCCTACACGCTGGGTATCAGAGATAAGAGATGGCATTGATGAATTGAATTTTATTTCCCATCAGCCCTTGCCACTATAAGAAGCGCTTTGCGGAATATTACCCGATGTGGAGATAGTTCGGCGTAGAAGGTGACGCGGCTCAATAAGTGCAGGAAACACGCATTGTGCTCATTTCTATGGTGTTCGTGCACATCTGCTTCAGGTAGCGAACAATAAGCATGTGCTGTGGATCAACAGATGTGGGAGTGATGACTGTTAAAGAGGAGAAGTGAAAGAGGAGTGTTTCCTCCTGTTGAGGATTGTGTGATGATGTAAAGTGAGTGAACATGTGCTTATCAGCTCTATTGTTATTTCAGGGTTACTGTGTGTTCCTTTCCTTTATCTTTCCTTTTTTCCCCTTTACCTTTCCTTTGCTGTTTTCTATTTTGATTTTCCTTTCCTTTCCTCTCCTTTCCATTCCTTTCTGTACTTTCCTATCTTTCATTTCCCATTTTCCTTTCCTTTTCTATTTCCTATTCTTTTCCTTTCCCATTTTTCATTCCTTCCTTTCCTTTTCCATTTCCTTTCCTTTTTCTTCCATTGCTTTCCCATTTTCCTTTCCATTCCTCTCCTTTCCCATTTTCCTTTTCTTTCCCATTTTCCTCTCCTTTCCCATTTACATTTCCTTTACTTTCCTTTATTTTCTTTCCTTTCCCATTTTCCTTTCCTTTTCTTCCCTTTACCATTTTCCTTTTCTTTCCCATTTTCATTCCCTTTCCTTTCCTTTATTTCCTTTTGTTTCCCATTTTCCTTTCCTTTCCTCTCCTTTCCCATTTACATTTCCTTTCCTTTCCTTTCCTTTATTTCCTTTTCTTTCCCATTTCCTTTCCTTTTCTTCCCTTTCCCATTTTCCTTTTTTCTCATCCTTTCCTTTGCCATTTTCCTTTTCTTTCCTTTCCTTTCTCATTTTCCGTTCCGTTCCTTTCCTTTCCCTTCTTTCCTTTTTCCGTGGTGTGACGTGTTTTCAGGTGATCTTTTATTTTTGGTTTAGTTTAGTTGGTGTGTAATTGATTCAGAATAGCGGAAATTAGTACTTCACCTCAGACACTGTAACAGATTTTGTGTAGAAACGCTCAGGTTTATCGTGTGTTCCTCACGTGAAGGTATCACATCTCCTTCTTGTGCACCTGCAGAGTTTGTTACTGTGGGATCGTGTTTGTGATGGGAAGTGTGTAACTGTATGTGTAAGTCATTTTTTTATAATAATGTATGGAACACACACACACACACACACACGCGCACTCACACACACACACACACACACACACACACACACACACACACACACACACACACACACACACACATACACACACACACACACACACACACATACACACACACATACACACACACACATGGTGTGTGGTAGGAGTAATTGAATTGTGGAAGCATGGGAAGAAGGATGGAGTGATGAAAGTAGAGGAAGAGTAGAGGAATGCCATGTTGCCAGGTTTTGAGCTGAAGAGTCTGGATGAAGGATTGCGAGCAAATTAGTTGTGAAACTCCAGAAAGAACAGATGTGTTTTACTCGTCCTTCCTCCTTCTTCATTTACTCTTTCACTCAGGTATCTTTCTCTTACTCCATCTCTCGCTTTTTCTGTTTGCAGCTTTCTCTCTCTCTTTTTTTATCTCTCTCTCTCTCTCTCTCTCTCTCTCTCTCTCTCTCTCTCTCTCTCTTTTCTCATGTTATTACTGTCCTCTTTTTGCCCTTTTCATCTGTCTCTAATTTTCTCCCTCCACATGTACTGTCATCTTTCTCTGTCTCTCCCTTATTTTTCACATGCAGTCATCTTTCTCTTCTTCACTCTCTGTCAGAATCTCTCTCTCTCTCTTTCTCTCTTTCTCTCTCTCTCTCTCTCTCGCTCCTTAACAAGCATACTAAAATCTCTCTCACTCGCTTTCTCACATGCATAGTAATTTCTGTCTTTCTGTCTCTCTCTCTCTCTCTCTCTCTCTCTCTCTCTCTCTCTCATGCTCTCCTCCGTTTTACGTGTAGTCATCTCTCTTTCTTTCTTTCTTTCTTTCTTTCTTTCTTTCTTTCTTTCTTTCTCTTAGTCTTTCTCATTCTTTCTCTTCCTCACATGCATACTGTCAACTCTCTGTTTCTCTCTCTCTCTCTTTCTCTCTCTCTCTCTCTCTCTCTCTTTCTTGCTCTTTCTTCTTCACATGCATACAGTCACCCCCTCCCTTTCTCTCTCCTTCTGTTCGTGTGTCTCTCTCTTCATCATTCTCTTCCGTTGCCTCTTTGTCCAGCTGTCTCTTTTTCAACACCCCTCTTTGTTTCTGTCTCATTTTTATTCTCTCTCTTTATCATCCTCTATGTGTCTGACTTTCTTTTATGGTCTCATTCTGTCTCCTCACTGTCTGTCCCTCAATCTCTACATCTCTGTCTTCCTTTCGTTTTTGAGCTCCAGCACTCATGTTTCTTTCTGTCTCTAATACTCTTTATCTTTGTCTCTTAATGTCACGATGTGATTGTGTCTTTCTCTGTGTCTCTGTCTGTTTTTCCCTCTCAGACACACATTGCCTGTGCCTCACACTTTCATGTGTCTCTCCCACTCTTTCCTTCCTCTTTATTTCCCTTAATGTCTCTCTTGCTCTCCCTCTCTCTCTCTCTTCCTCGTGCTCTTTCCCTCCCTCCACTGCGACATTCTATTAAACCTTCACAGATAACTGATGACTGCCATGCCCGCTGCCCGTTTTTATTTATTTGCTTATTTATTTGATTTCCGCTTGTTTATTATTGCTTTTCCTGGAGAAGAGAGGGCATGCGGTTGCTAACATAATGTTATATTTCCTTGCCTGTCGTCCGTGGCACTGAAAAACGCATCCATTCTTTAAGAGCGGAGCGCTGCCTAGAGGGCAAATAGATGTCGTCCCAGTTCTTTGCTGGCTTGATACCATTTTTAATAATCTCGTTGGAGATAGTGCCTCGGCCCTCTTTGTTTTCTCGAAAGCAATATTTTTCCATGTGTTTATGAGAAAGTAATACGCCCAGAATTGAAAAGTGACGCCCCTTTTTATTTTCTATTCACAGGCTTCAGCAGGGGGGGTGGGGTGGGGTAACAGACATGTGTTTGTATCTGTCCCCAGATAGAAAGAGCGAGAGCAGGTGAGCAGATGATTTAGGACTAAGAGTCAACATTTATAAATACAGTTAGCGTCTCACGGAAAGCCTCCGCTAAACTCTGTATGCTAATTTGAATATACATTTATACATATATATATATATATATTTTTTTTTTGCATATGTTGCAATAAGGTTTTTTTTTTAAAGGTTTTTACAGGCTTACAAAGAAAGGTCCTGTCTAGGATTCGGCTTTTTAGTTTCTGCGCGAACACTTGAAATCGGCATTCTGTTCATTATACGTGACGCTGTTGCACGGTTTGGACACCAGAGGTCAACCTGTAGAGTTCGAATATCAAAAGAGATCCCTGGTCCTACATCCTTTCACTTTCTTTATATGAGCATGCAGAAGTCGGGCATTTTAGCTGACTTTGGAGCTTCTTCCTCGCCGCTGATCTCGTCTATTGAAGTCCAACATACAGTTTAATGTTTACCTACTTGACTTCAGTATAGCAAATGTACAATAATTATTAAATGTGTTGAACCTTTTTTTATGGAAGGTTGCGAATTGTTTGTATGGTGTGGGGGCGGAGCAGCGTGGTCAGAGGGCGGAGCCATTGCTAGGGGGTGACAATAGGAATCTCGTCTATGGTGCCATAAAGGCTAAAAACGTCCCTGACTCTGTTTCATGTTAAAACGCCATCAGAAGCTGCGACAGAACTCGAGTTCACAAGTTCACTGTTGAAGGATTTTTATTTATTAATTTACACAGGGTAACTCACAGCTACGTGTCCCATGATGCACTGCACTGTCTCGCTTTTTCACTCTATACAGCAGAGATTATTTGTGATTCTCTTCCAATTCAAGTCATTTTTTGTGTGTTCAAAAATGTTGCTTTTACGTACTACATACAAAAGTGTAAAGCCATCTTGTTTGTACACAAACATAAAGCGGTGCATTGTGGGATTTCATCAGCCACACAGCAAAAATTATCCAAACAGGACTTATCTGGGTTTGTCTTATTCCTTAATGTCTACAGAGAGCAAAGTGCACTATGGGTAATTTTTCTGGGCTTTAGGCTACAGTAATGTATTGCAGTGCATTGTGGGGTTTCAGGGTTATTCTGCACTAGGACACGACCCTCAAGCAGGAGGACATGAGGGTGGTTTGGGGTTTTATTAAAATCACTTGACGCAAACAAACTTTGAGGGAAGAGAAATAAAAAAAACACAAACCTGCAAGAGGTCAAACATGGAGCGGGCAAACAACTCAGCAATGCGACCTCGAAGCAAATAACCAGACAGGTGAATATACAGATTTGGGAGCGCTGAGGATTGTGGGTATTGTAGTTTGCTGGAGCAGACACTCACTCACATCAACACACACACACACACACATACACACACACATACAGAGGAATTGGAAAATGAAAGAAAGGACATGACTGTGACCTGTGAATAGTGTGTGCAGCAGGGTGCAGTTTTTGACTCATTTGCATCCTTGTTTGTGTGTGTGTGTTTGTGTGTGTGTGTGTGTTTGTGCGTGTGTGTGTGTGTGTGTGTGTTTGAAACAATCTCTGCATGATCTGTTTATTTGCTTCTGGAATGTTCATCACACTCCTCCCCACCACCTTTAATGCTACGGTTGTGTGTATTTGTGTGTGACACTTGATTACTAGTCTGCTGTTGGGGACACACACACACACACATACAGAGAGGGTCAGCTCAGCCTCATTGCACACACGGGAGTGACGATGACGTGCAATAAGGCAACAAGGTTTTTCTTCCCTGCCCTTGTGAATGTCAGCGGCCGCCGCTGCTTGTGCGTGATTCGCCTTTGTGTGTGTACGTGGTTGTGTGTGTGTGTGTGTGTGTGTGTGTGGGTGTGTGTGTGTGTACACGCATGCTCTGACTCTCTCTATGGGACGCAAAGGGATGTCAATAAAGGATAAATTCAATTTGGTAACGCCGTTCTGTGCACGCTGCATCCTTTCGGAGAAGAGATTCAGCTCACTTTTGTTTTCTCTCTCTCTCTCTCTCTCTCTCTCTCTCTTTCTCTCCCTCTCTCCCTCTCTCTTTCTTCCATGAGTCTCCTGTGGATAAACGCTGGAGCTGGGTGTTTGAGATTCAGAAAAAGCTCAGTGCTATTACCATTTATATTACAGGTGTCAGAGAGCGCATGCATGCCTCCTGCCCTTCACTGTCTCAAAGTTAGCAATAAACTCTGCGTAATGTTTTTAAAGCTGCTCATCCACCCCATGCTGTGCTCAACATTTGTGTGTGTGTGTGTGTGTGTGTGTGTGTGTGTGTGTGTGTATGTGTGAGCCTGGTAAAATCAGGCCAGTCACACACAAGTGTGGATTTGAGACAAACCTGGAAAACTTTAAATAAAACTATATATTATAGATTGACGAACCACAACCATTGTTTTCTCGTTTCTACATTTCCAGACGTCTCACGCAGGCCAGTATACTAAAGTTCTACAGTCCTACAGTCTTCATCCTGACACATACACTATATAAACAAAGGTCTATGGATACCTGACCATTTCACATGTAGTCCCTATTTGCTTTAATAACCTCCACTCTTCTGAGAAGATGTTCCTCTAGATTGTGGGTTAGAGCTTTGTAGAGATTTCGTTCACATTCGTTCCAATAGGGTTAATATTATAGCTCTGTAACAGGAGCTCTTCCACTTCAGCCTATGTACAGCATATCTTCATGGAGCTTTCTTCATGCATTGGCAAGCTAGAACACTTTAGCATTGAAGTATCGCCACAATGATGGAACTGAAACCAATACACATTGACTGGCACCCAGATGAGGACGGGTTTCCTTTTGAGTCTGGTTCCTCTCAAGGTTTCTCAAGGTGATCTCAGGGAGTTTTTCCTCGCCACATGCCACTGGCTCACTCGTTAAGGAGAAACTTTTAAGGAACAATTATAGGGACGAACATAGAAGCAGTGAACTTTTACATTATTTTAGAACCGCTTCATCTGTGTATAGCTGCTTGGAGACAATGTTCATTATTAAAATACAAATCAAATTGATTTGAATACGTCATCAGAAAGCAATGCGTCCCAATACTTTTACAATACCGCTTTTTTTTTTATTTTATTAATTGGAAAAATGTTATCTTGCAACTGGAAATACTTCGTAAGTTCTAACTTACTTGGAAATACGTCTCTTTCTGATTATTATTCTGATTCTGCTTTTGTCCTTATAGGGCAGATGAAATATCATAACATACGTATGTATATGTTTAAATAGATTTCAGATAAAATAGTTTTTATTTTAGTTAATTTAGAGCCAGATGTGTGTGTGTGTGTGTGTGTGTGTGTGTGTGTGTGTGTGTGTGTGTGTGTTGTATTCTCACAGCACATAATCAGTCTCTTCAAATATTTAACACATTGTGTAAGCATGTGCCGCTGTGTTTATTTATCGCCTTCATTTACTTTTCATTTTGCACCAAAGAACATTTCGTTAAAAAATTGCAAATCGTTTCCATCTAACAAAGCAATACAGTATTTATTCCCCTGTTTTATGAAAACCGCAGGCAGGATTGATGTCAGTATTATTTCTGCCTGGTTTTAAAGTGTTTTTCTTTTTTTTTTTCATTTTCAGACTTTTATCATCGTATGAAACGTTTCATTTGGGTAAAACGGGGCAATCAAAGACGTCTTTTGTCGCTCGAGCCGCAGTTCTGTATGTTATGTAAGTGAATTATTAGCTGTATCCTTGAGCCTGAGCTCTGTGTTGTGTTTTATGTATCATTTTTCAAGCATTAACTGCAGTTTATGTGTGCAGGAAATGTTGTCAAATACAAAAACAGGTGCGTTTAGCAAGTAAAGGCTTGATATTTCTACTATTTATTTAATCATTTCATTATTTTAAGCTCATCTGAGGATTCAATTTTCATTTTCAGTCTCAGACGTGTGAAGCTTAAGGATATGTTTAGTTGACCACTCATACTGTAGATTTTAATCCATGTCTCAGCATGGTAGTGTTGTAGTATTTGGATGAAGGGTGGCAATATTTT
>MU558692.1:3471444-3517466 GCA_024362625.1 Silurus asotus | reverse complement strand
GTGTGTTGGTTCAAGGGCTGCAAAGACTGATGGGAAATCTTTAGGCACTCGTCCCCCGAGTCTGTGGCCATCGATTCGCTCTCTCGCTCTCTCGCTCTCTCTTTTCTTTCTCTCGTGGTGACAGCTGTTGTTTTAAAGGGATAAAGTCAGAAATCGATGCGCATGTCCTGTCACTCAAATTAAACACCATGAGGAATGGATCAGCAAAATATTTGTTTGTGTGTGTGTGTGTGTGTGTGTGTGTGTGTGTGTGTGAGGGCATTTTAAGTATATTTATAACTATGATCCATTAACATGTCACCTAGCAGGCCGTATGATTAATTACACACGGCCATTACTTTTGAGGCTCTGAGTTGTTGTTTTTTTTCATTCTCCACTTATTGGCTTCTCGCATCGATCTCCAGAGACGGATTTATGTGAGAAATATTTTGCGTGAGTGTTCGGTTAGGGAAAAGAAAAAGAAAAGAAAAAACACATTCGGGAATCATGATCTCTTCACTGTGACCTTGACGCCTGTGAGGCTACGAGACGGAGCAGTTTAATGGTCAGCTCCTTTATTACAGATGAAGACCATCGGTCACTATTATACGCGTATTAGCATACGGGCTGCATCGGTCTCCCGGTATGAGATTTCGACTCTCTCCATTCCCTGCATAATTACCGTACAAGACTGAGCGGGAATCGAGTTGAATGGTACACAGCCTGCGAGACAAATAGACCGGGTCCTGCTCGCTCAAGCACAACATGTTTTATGCACACCATGCAATAATTACCTTTCTCTTTCTCTCCGAGCTGAAACGCCTCAGATCATGTTGACTCGCTTTTGCGCCTCCGTTTTTAAAGTGTCTCAAACACGGGATGGGGGTTTTCATTAATACTTCTTTTTTTTTTTTTGGCCTGTCATGGGGAATCTTGTTCACTGCTAGTCGTTGTAGTTGTTAGTTGTTGTTTTTTTGTTTTTTTAGGAATATTAATATTTCTTTTTAAATCATTTTCAGACAACCTTGAACACAACATGTAGACGTTCTGAAATAAGATTAATTACCACTAGAGCATGATGAAAAAAAACAGCTTGGCGTGTTTTGAAAAAGAGACAGCGGTCATTCCCGATGTCCTCTCGCATTTCCCAGAGCAGGAAGCGTGTGGTTTAGTTTTAATTAGAGGCTGCGAGGGCACTTCCTGTTCATGCTTTAATATCAGCGAAACATTAAAGGTTTTTGTCTCCAACACCTACGACTAAAACGTAGGTTAGGGGAAAGGCCGTTGTCTTTAACCTTGACGCCACAGGACACAGGACGCTAGTTGTGACTAGCAGCAGGATCCATTCTCGAGAGAAAGTGTTGCACACCCTGGTAATGTCTCTGCGACGTGTGAACAGCATTGTCTCAAAATTCGACATCGACGCCTCTCATCTTCGCATGACGGCGTTCCACGTGATTTATGCGAACAATAAAAAAGAGGGTATACGCACTCTTCACGTCACACGACATGTTTACGGCCCTTATCGAACATGCATGACATGTTATAGGGCTGCTAATCGGGATCTCTAGAGGGACATCCGAGGCACACGAGGTGTTTTTGAGCCGCAGGTTTCCCTCCAGCTGTAAAATCTCCCCCCCGCTGAACTTCACACACACTACTGTCAGAGAATAAATACACACCTCTACAAAGCTGAACATCACAGAACACATTCAGAGCAGTATCAGGGGTCGGATGGAATTCGGTGATTAATCAGATGTGTATGAGGGGTAGGGTTATCTCTTTTTAACCTGTCATTGTGATTTATGCATTGTTTTTTGTTTTCTAATTGTAATTTTTATTATGAGATATATATATATATTCTCTGACAAAGCCAGAATTGTATCTTCAGTTTATGTGTATTATTATTAAACGTGATTCTTCAGTAAAATGTTTGAAAAGCACATGCCGATCTTATGCTCAGGTGTCCACACACTTTCATCTTTATAGTGTACGTTTCCTCCAATCTCCATATTCTGAGATCCGAAATACTTGTTCTAGCTTTGCTCTTCATATCGTCTTCTAAGATAAAGGCAAGTCGATAATAACCTGCAGAAATTCGAGCAGGGATTCTAATATGACCCATTTGCAAGCCAATATGTAATGCACAGTTTATGTTATTGTAATTGTAAAAGCAAAAAAAAAAGAAAACAGGTCAAATTTGGCAAGTGGAGATTTGTTGTATTGCATGCTGCAAAAGAGCCGTCCGGACACTGCATTTCACGCCTCCTAGTTTTATGGCTTGTTTGTGTTGTCCTCCAATAACGCTGTGTGCATTCGGAATTATAAACAGAAGCGGCAGGTCCTGTTACTGATACACATTTAAACACAGATTGGGAAGATGTGTTTGAGCGAAAGCGTTTTGTGTGCAGATCTGTTTGCCAAAGCGCTTTAGCCAATATTAGAATAGGTTTTGTTTGTGCGTGTGTTTTGAGTGTGTGTGTGTGTGTGTGTGTGTGTGTGTGTGTGTGTGTGTGTGTGTGTGTGTGTGTGTGTGTGTGTGTGTGTGTGTGTGTGTGGCTTTGCATCTCAGCCTTTTCCACAATCCCTGTTTTGTGTGTGTGTGTGTGTGTGTGTGTGTGTGTGTTCTCGATACATCCGGATAACAAGTGATACGTGTAACCAAAGTGGGGAGTGTGATCTGTATGTTAATGGATTTTCAGGAGATACACACACGCACACACACATACACACAAACACACACATAGACATATACACACAAGTGCACATGATCTGAAAGACCTGTGAGTGACCTTTACAGAAAATGAGCTTGGGGAACAAACACACAAACACACACACACGCCCACACTCAAAGAAAACGTTTGCCCTCTTGAAATCCCTCTGCATATTTACTCAGGGTTTATTGGCCAGTGAGGTCATCCGAATTCATCATGGGTCTTACTTTCCTTTTTCTCCCAGACTGTTCACACGATCACACAAAAAAAAGTGAAAACAAAAGAACAGAAACGTTGCTTGTTGTGTAGTCCTTCATTCAGTGACACACACACACACACACACACACACACACACCCCCACACACACACACCCATCTTGCATTGCACGCTGCATTCCAAGTCGTCCGTATAACGAATATGAGTAACGCTTGACAAGAGCGGGTCGTTTTTGCATTCCGCGTCCGCCGTCCGTCTCTCGTTTTTTATGGACGTCACGTCACCGCCTGTCACTTCTCTCCTCGCCCGAACGCAAACAGACTTCTAATCCATCTGTACGCAAAGGTTAAGATACACAGCGCCCAGACACGCTGCCGGCTTTCTTTATAAAGTCATGCACCGAGAGAGAAAGAGAGAGAAAAAAGACAAAACAAAAAAACAGGGGGGGCCTGAAATATTACTGCTATTAATCACTGTCCCGGAGACACTGACACCGTCGATGAAAGCGTTTCGGGTTTAGACCGATTCCTGCGCATGTTCTGAGCGATCCATATTAGGAGGCACGGGAAGTGCCGGAGACTGAAATAGATCAAAGCGACTCATGGGTCGGGCTTTCTGTAGGGATTACAGAAGTGTGAAAAATGCAAGGCGTACAATATTGACAGTGTTGATCTGAAAAGGGAAACAAGCTTGGCAAGCAAAGCGCCAGTTCGTCAGGCATCGTCTCTCACCAACACCAACACACACAAACACACACACACACACACACACACACAAACACAGGCAATTTTCTGTCTTTATTTAAAGAAACAAAATCATTGTTCTCATCTGAGAGTTTTCTGCTTTTTTTTTTTAAATGTCCTTCTTTCTCTAACTCTTTGCGAAGGAATTGGTGCAGATGGTACATTCCTAATCCGCAAACCCAGACCTGTGTGTGTGTGTGTGTGTGTAGCGTTTGAAAGCAAGCGAGCATACCCACGGTGGTTCTACACACACCATCACCATGACAACTGACGGATGGAGCCGCTCTGATTGGCCTGTTCTCGTACCGAAGGAGGCCGCTGATGTCACGGGGAGACCAACGTAGCTTTTCATGGAAGCCGAATTGTAAAATTCACTCGCATCCAAATCGATGGATCCCATTGCCTCGTGCTCGAGTGGTGACTTTCTTAAGAGGCTTAAAGCGTCCTGCTTTCCATTCTTTTGCTCTTAGCGTTTTTCTCTGTCTCTCTCACTCTCTCGCTGCTCAATCTCTAAGAGGCCCTGGTTATCTAATGCCACGGTGCAGAAGCTGTACGTGCCAAGAACAGGCTGTTTTGTTTCTTTTAGAGCATGCTATTGACTTACATGCTGCCGCTGCCAATTCGGGCCGAGATCCAGGTCCGGTGAGTGTTTCGTCCATTCCGATCAGTTGCCAGCGATCCCATCAGCTCGGTTCAGGCCCTTAACGCAGCCGGGCCAACGCCGCTCGCTCAGCCACTCCATTAGACATACTCAGTTAATGGAGTTTCGTTTCAGTCTCTTTAGTTGGAAAACACTGTTACAGTTTTTAATACGCCTTTTTTGTTTTCAGAGATGAAGAAACACGTATTTTTCCGACTGGAAAACCACATAATGACGTAATGACGGCCACATTGCGAGTTCAGTGGAACGCTAGTTTTTTAAATAAAACACCTGATGGGCGTAACATTATGACCACCTGACTAATATCGTGACCTTGTCACCGGTTCACCAATGTTCCTTCCTTGGAGAACTTTTGATAGCAACTGACCACTGCAGCCCGGGAACATCCCACAAGAGCTGCAGTATTGGGAAATCCTCTTACCCAGTCATCTAGACGTCACAATTTGGCCCTCGTCAAACTCACTGAAATCTTTGCGCTCGCCCATTTTTCCAGCTTCTACCACGTCAAATTTGACAGCAAAATTTTGACTTGCTGTCTTATAAATCCCACAGGTGCCATTACGAAGAGATAATCATTTTATATAAGTTATTCACTTTACGGCTCATAATGTTATAATGTCATAAACCTGATTGGTGTGAACATACAATTGTTGGGAAACTGCTGTGTATAAGAGGAATAAAGCACCGGCTTTTACAGTGAAACCCCGTTTCTTTCGCAATCAGCAGTAGAACATTCCAGATGTGTTTCAAAGGATCTCAATAATCGAGCTGTGCAGCTTGAAGGAAAGAGTGTGATGCTAATGAAATGAATATCCAGAAGCGCTGATCAGATCTGAGTTGTTTGCCTTTTTTTTCATATCTTATACATTTTCTTTTTTGTCCCTCACTCACAGATGCAGATCTACATGTACAACTCGGACGATTTCGACAGCCTTAGCGCAGCCATTAGGGAGAAGCGGGTCATCGCCGCTATGGCCGTCTTCTTTCAGGTGAGAGATTTATCAGTAACATTTTTCTTTCACGTCCATGTCCACGTGTATGTGTGTGTGTGTGTGTGTGTGTGTGTGAGAGAGATAGTTATTGTCACTGTGTTGCATGATCAGCATTTCACTTATGGCTGGTCGTGAACTTAAAAAAAAACACGATTTTCCATACTCTCTCTCTTTTACTTTGTCACTGACACACACACACACACACACACACACACACACACACGAGCACTCTTTCTCTGTCCTTGTCACTGAAATCACAAAGAGAAAACACTAAAAGCGCTCTTCGACACAGAGTGTTAATAAGCCCTCACACTTCAAAAACTTTAAACTGTGTATTTTTTTGTGTGTGTGTGTGTGTGTGTGTGAGAGAGAGAGAAAGAGAGAGAGGGAGAGAGAGAGAGAGAGAGAGCGTGCTTCTCCGTTTTGTGACGTTGACAACGCAGTCTGACTGTGATAACCCGGAGAGCTGGAATTCAAAGGTGCCATTAGACACAGAGGAAAAACAATGACAGAGAAAGCTTTAACAATACACCCACACAAGCAGAGATATCAGATGGAGAAAGAGGGAGGAAAAGAGAAAGAAAGTGAGCGAGAGAGAGAGAGAGAGAGAGAGAGAGAGAGAGAGAGAGAGAGGGAGGCAGTGATGAAATCTGAGCCTGAGAAGTGAGAAGAGCGAGAGATATTTAACAGAGAAAGAGAGTGAGAGACAGACACGAGGGTTGATTGAGAAAGAAGGATGACATTTGAGAGAGAGGAGAGTTCGAGAGGCCAAGCTTTGATTGTGTGACCGCTGCCGTGATTGATGCTGTTACTCTTTCCTACAGTTTCTCTTGTTCCAATTCCGCATGCTCTTTGAAAAGCTTCCCTCCTCCACTCGCTGCTGTCCGGCAAAGCGTTTTGACTAAACATGACGTGTTTGTTTGGGCTGTACAATAATGAAAGCGTTTCTGTGAACGAGGACTAAAAGATGCTTATTGGGTAAATAGGCAGGGTGATGGGTGAAGACTGTAATTGACAGGTGAGAGAAAGAAATGCCCACCCTCAGAGTAAGACTTGAAGACATTTGCCTTTTAAAATGCATGTATCCTTGTGTCCATCTCCCATAATCATGTGCATCAACCAGCCTTCAAATAATTTGCTCTTTTAATTCCATCAACTCTTCTGGGACATCGTAGCACATCGTAATGGAGTTTGCTTTGTGCACAGGGGCAATGTCATGCTGGATCAGGTCTGGGTCTCCTAGTTTAAGTGAAGGAAAAATGTCATACTACTGCATTTAAAGACGTCCTGTACAAATGTGTGCCTTCAGCTTTGCGATAACAGTTTGGGAAAGAACCACATGGCTGGGAAAGTCAGCTGTCCCAATAGGTTTGTTCATATAGTGTAGAGAAAATATTTCCTCTAGTCTTTTGCAATGGTTGCTTGCCAGACTGTCGCTCGGAAGGACCTCAGTTGTCATAATATCGAACTGTATTAATCAAAGTTTTACGTCATCGATCCGTGACGCGTTCAGACCCGCGTTTTCTCGCTAGCGGTAGTTATCAGCAAACAAAAAAAACGATCTGTAGCGTTTAGGAAATTGTAGTTGTTTATGAATTGCCTCGATAATAAGTTCTATTCCTGCTGCGCTGTCCACCTGATTATTTTTGATCGTAGTTGTCTCACTGATCGTATCATCATGTTCTGCGTTTCTATTGGTTCTTGGTTTGACAGTCCTCGTAGGAGAAGTCAAAGCTTCAGGATAGAGGAAAAATTATCGCAACCGTGTGTCGGTGAACACGTCGAGACTAATTGGGGGCAGGCTTTAAAGATTCTCGGTAGACGTATACCTCAGTGGTTCACATCGGTGAGGTTACCGATTAGAGTTTCTTTTACTCTAAACTGCTTGAAGCTTGGAGTGGATTCCTCCTCACTTTTGCATGATAGCGCCTGCCAGAGGAATGGATGTAATTCGGGGTGGAGGGAAGTGGAGGAGGGGAGCAGGCTGATAAAAGTCTGATCGTTTTGTTTTATTTGGAAGAACAGAAGGTTGAGGAGTGAACATGTCAAGACTACAAATTTTGCCTATGATTATATTTTTTCCTTAATTCAAGATTTTCAAAATTTGTCACAGTGTGCACCATGATCAAGTGCATGCTGGTAACCTGATAAAGATGTGGTAAACACTACCTACTAGATCATCTCAGACTGTTTTTTTATACAGTGCTGCTAAGGCATCCAGGCAACATCCGGTACTCCTGACATTATCTAGCATCACAAGCTTCTCGGACAAAATCACATTGTCGCATGCGTCATTTCTGACCCAGCACGCCTCCTCGCCCCAGAGCTGCATGGATGTGCTCAGTGTCTTACTTTCACTTACTGCACTTTGGTGACACAAAGCCTGACTCACAGCCAGGAGCAGTTGAGAAACAAAGCCTTCATGATACAGCATCACAGAAAGTTGGCCGAAAAAAAAAAAAGAAAACAGATTCCAGGAATATTTATTCAGTTGCAAAAAAAAACACTGATATAGATAATATTTGGCAAACGAACGAATGGCAGTGATTTGTTTCATTAATAAAAACTCCAGCCGACATTCTTTGCACAGAACCCAAATAATTGATGGAGTAGAATATGTTATAATAACGTTTAACATGTAGGTGTTAATGTATGCAATAGATTTAGGCATCCCTACATAATACATAAAGGATTTCATTTAGTTACACTGCAGTGTAATAAGTACCTGGAACTCCTTCGAGAACGTCTATTACGTGACTGAAAAGTGGGGCAAACGGTGTTCATCGCATTTTCCATAACCAACTTTATGGAACCTCCACCAACCAACGATGGGCAGCAAATCACCTGGGCTTCTGCAGAAGTGCACGTTTTACAGTCCATGGCCTCGAGAGTGGAGTGTGACCTGAGCAGAAATTGAGTTTGACACCTTTGATTTCATGAAGTCGGAAAGTCCAGACTGTTACCTGATTGGGGGCAGGCTCTAAAGCTTCTCGGTAGATGTACAACTCAGTGGTTCACGTCGGTGAGTTCAGATCCCGGCCTTGCCACAGATCCACTCCTGGGCTCCCGAGTAAGGCTCTTTAACTCTAAACTACTTGATGCTTGGAGCGGATTCCTCCTTACTTTTGGATGATAGCGCCTGCCAGAGGAATGGATGTAATTCGGGGTGGAGGGGAGTGGAGGAGGGGAGCAGGCTGATAAAAGATCGTTTTGTTTTATTTGGAAGAACAGAAGGTTGAGGGAATTTGGGTGACAGTAAATAGAAGGCTTTAGAGTGTAAGAAAACATTGTAGACCAAGTCTGTATTTTGTGTGTGTGTGTGTGTGTGTGTGTGTGTGTGTGTGTGTGTGTGTGTGTGTGTGTGTGTGTGTGTTAGAGCTCTCACAGGATCAATAGAGAGATTTCTCTGTTGTTGAGATCAGGCTCAGTGCTATGGGAGCATGCAGAATGGTAATACTACCTACTGACAGGACCAGCCGTCTCCAAATGCCTCACTTCACCTCACCCCACACACACACACACACACACACACACACACACACACACACACACACTCACACACTCAGATAAAGGAGCTTGGGTCTCTGTCTTTTTTGCAGCCCGAGTGCACCTGCAGTGGATTTGTTAGCTCTTAACAAACTCTCTCAGCCAAAGAACATGACAGAGAAGGAATCAATACCCAAAATGCTGCATGCATTCCTAAACACGCACCGCCTTTGTTTTATGACGTTTTAAACGTCCCGCCGGTATTTATCACTCGATTAGCCTGCGTTGTTCTCTCTTTTCCGACGTCCTCCTTCCGTGATTCATAGTCGTAGCCTGTAATCGCGTCCTCTCTCCGCCGTGCTCATTGTCTGTCCAGCTTTCCCTTCGATGATCTGTCATTGATCCGTCTCCGAGGTTTCCAACCTTTTCACAGCTCGCGGCCCACAACAGGTCGGAAAGCAAGCCGGCCGTTAAAAAAGGCAATTACGGCTGTAACCCAATAAACGACACTGATAAACAGAGAAAACAGGCCTGCAACTGTGGCTTGACAAAGAGCTCACATTGATTAGAGAAGGTGCAGTCTGGTTAGTTCTTCACAAAATCTCGGTTTGGACACTTGAATAGGTAATGAAATAATAACCATGGTAGCTATTTTTTCTGTTTGTCTGAGAAACTTTGGAAACCAAAACACAAATCATATGTTGTTCCTGAGCCTGCGGTGTTATTATTAGAGAAGAATTCATGTTGCTAATACCTTGTAATACCTTTTAATTACAACCTTTTATTACAACCTTTTAAAAGGTTGTAATACCTTTTGACAATAACATCTTATTTTTTGCTAAAATACCCCAATAAATGGTCAAAATGAGATAAATACACTGCCAAAAAGGTCACCACCTGGATTTTAGCCAATAATTACTGCATGGATGAATATGTTTCAGCTGGCAACAAGTTATTTAACCCGATATGATGCAGTGTGTAGCTTCTCATTTCTTAAACAACAATGTCGGAAGACACATCATGTGGTCGTGGAAAAGATCTTCTGTTTTAGAAGGTCAAATTATTGGCGTGCATAAAGCAAAGTAAACATCTTAGGAGATTGCTGAAACTACTAAAATTGGGTTAAGAAAAAGCTGGAATGATAGTGAGGAACCATCATCTTCAAAGAAGAAATGTGGTCGGAAATATATCTTGAATGATCGTGATTGCGATCACTTAAACGTTTGGTGAAATCAAATTGTAAAATACCAACAGTAGAACTCACGGCTATGTTTAATAGTGAAAGTAAGAGCATTTCCACACTCACTACAAAGGGAACACAAGGGATTGGGACTAAACAGCTGTGTAGCTTTAAGAAAACCACTTATCAGTGAAGCTAATCGGAAAAAAAACTTCAAATTGCTCAGGAGAATAAAGATTCTTCAAAGAAGAAATGTGGTCGGAAAAATATCTTGAATGATCGTGATCGCGATCACTTAAACGTTCGGTGAAATCAAATTGTAAAATACCAACTCAAGGGATTGGGACTAAACAGCTGTGTAGCTTAAAGAAAACCACTTATCAGTGAAGCTAATCGGAAAAAAAACTTCAAATTGGTCGGGAGAATAAAGATTGGACTCTGGAGTAATAGAAGGTCATGTGGTCTGATGAGTCCAGATTTACTCTGTCTCAGAGTGATGGACACATGAGGGTAAGAAGAGAGGTGGATCAACTGATGCACACATCATGCCTACTGTACAAGCCTGTGGGGGCAGGGCTATGATCTGGGGTCGCTGCAGTTGGTCAGGTCGAGGTTCAGCAACATTATGTGCCCAAAGAATGAGGTCAGCTGACGTATTTAATGAATATATAGCTGGTGGCTAAGTTTTACCAAAAAATTGTTGTTTTAAAAGAGTCCTACACTGAATGCATGGACAAAAAAAAAATGGACGTTTATAAAATCTGATGAGCACATGTACAGGGAACAAAAATGTAATCTGTATGTATATATGGGCATATATGTAAACATGAGGGTATAGATGTAGATGTACGTGTATTCAGTTGTGTCTTAAAATGCAATGTCTCTATTTCTTTGAGGAAAAGAACATTAAAAAAGGCAATAAAGTAATACAAGGAAATTTTGCACAACAAGAAAGAAAATACTAATTGTTGAAAGAAATGCAAAAAAAAAATCGCAAAGATTTGTCTGGATCCTTTTTTTTTTCCTTTCTTTCTTATAGCCCTCCTAGCCAATCACAGGCAACCGTGAACTCAGGTACGCGGAAGAGGGCAGATAGCACTGTAGCAGCAGCAGTTTGAAAAGAATGATTGACAGGCTTCCTGTGTCCACGCACACACCCTTCACTCGCTCTCTGTTGTTGCTAATCATTCATTTCCAAGCCTTGTCCCTTTTGCTCTGTTTTCTTCATGGGCAGCTTTCCTTGGAAGTGCTTTCAGCGGATCCTTGAGTGTGGGGGGAAAAAAGAAAAGAGAGAGAGAGAGAGAGAGAGAATGCTTGTAAGGAGCTGGTCAGTGTTTTTTCATGGCAGTCGCAAATTACTTCAGAGGCAACCGAGGACTCTGAAAGTTACAAGCGGCTCCTTTAAATTACAACACACACCCCTGCGGCACGAGTGCAGCACACTGGGTGAATACAGCCCACACACTGAGCGCCACTGCTCTGCAGAGAATATCTCAGATCTCTCATTATTGAGCACAGCCTGCCAAATTGCTTGGGGATCACATTAGCCAGATTTATTCACAAATCCAACCTCTTCATCTGTCCGTCTCGACTGATAATGGACGGCCATCGTAAAAATTCGAGCCTGTTTGTCTATTACTTTATTTACCTTTCGATTCAGGCTCAAGCCTCATTTGGATCTGTGCGTCTTTTTAGATCCGTAGCTTCAAGCACACACTTCTCTCAGAACATATTAGTGCTTCAGGAGAAAAATTAAATCTGTATTTCTGGTCCTGATTGATTGTTTTGTTCGTTGATCAAAATCATTACAAACTCTCTCCATTTTACCCACAAGCATGATGTAAGGAGATTTTTTTTTTTTTTTTTTGCTTTCACAATTCAACGTCTAAACGTAATTTATGCACAAAATAACACTATTGTGTTCTTTGTTCTGTAATATTTCATGCTCTTTTGTGTTATTTATAGCTTGGAGTTGAACCCTAGGCCTTATAGCTGTGTGTCAAAATGTGCACTATTTATTTTATTATTTTTTTACTATGAAATGTACTCCAGGTGTGTGTATGTGTATGTGTGTGCATACCAGATGGTCTAATGTATTAGCAAATGGAGTGACATAAGAAAGAAGAGCAAATAAATACAATCCAGACAGTTATGATTCAGGTTACACGTTTCCCAGCTAGTGCAAATTACATCTAAATGGAAAAACATAGTGTTGTGTTTAAGGGTTTTTTTTTCCTTTTTTTTTTGTTTTTTTTATTGCGTGTCTCCTCCAGCAAGTGCTACATCAGTGTGTTTCCTCCTCGCGGTGATCTTCAGGAGATTTATTACATTTCCACACTCTCGCCATGCGATAAGCAGATTCATCTCGGATTACCTTCACGAGCCGCAACTTTCCTCCTGTGCTTAATCAACGTAGCCTGCTGTTTCACACGCGCGACTTCAGACGGCAAGCGAACAAACCTTCCGACTGCACCGAGCCGTCGAATCAATCCTGCAACATCGAAATCGTACTGACTAACGGGGACTGAGGTGCAAACGGTAGATTATGCTGACGTGTGCGTAATCGGTAAATGCGTCGGATTTCAGGATGTTCTTTCCTTTAATAGTTGTTTATTATGTAGAATAGTTTTATTCAAGGATTTCCTTCATATCGTTTTTTAGAAGGAGCATTGTCGTTTCTTATGTAGTGCATTCCTTAAGGTTATATGACAGGTTGACATTAATATTAAATTAGATTCAATTAGATTAGATTAGATTAGATAGATTAGATTTAACTTTATTGTCATTGTGCAAAGTACAGACCCAATGAACAGAGCTTTGCTTGGTATAATAATACTTTAAAATATTTCATATAAATAAAATAGAATAAATCAGATTAATGCAATACACTTTAATATATTGATTGAATTGTGTAATCAATTACATTTGCACAAATTTAATTGAATACATAAAATTAAATAAATGGAAAAATCTAATTAAACAATTTAAATTTGGGTAATACAGATTGTGTGTGTTTTTGTGTGTGTGTGTGTGTGTGTGTGTGTGTGTTTTACATTTATTATTTCATTTTATAAAAATATGATCTTAACTTTTCTACTTATTTCAGCATACTTTTAACTAATGTCTTCATTCCTCCATTCCTCCATTCACTCCATCAATAACATTTCTCATCACAAGAGCTATTCCTAAAGCTGGACGTAAAATGCTAAAGAATCCATATCGTTAGCGTTAGCCACAAGCCACTTCCTGGTTAGAGACTAATGCTAGCGCTATGGATTCTTTAACATTTTTATATACATGCACAAAACAAATCTTATTTCCAGTACGGAGTGAGAAGCCACAGTGACCAGTGGCACTGCGCTAACTCTTAACTCCTCTTTATTTACTTCTAACTACCTACCTACCTTGCATGTATATGTATGTATTTGTGTGTGTGTGTGTGTGTGTGTGTGTGTGTGTGTGTGTGTGTGTGTGCGTGTGTGTGCATCTTCCATTAGAAAAACATATTATGCAGTATATTTCTTCAGGTTGTATAAAATGACAGATCAATGTCATTAAGATTAGATTAGATCAGATTCAATTAGATTAAATTAGATTAGAATGGAAGTACAGATGTACAGAATAGAATGCTGTTAGAATCTCACTCAACTGAAGTGCAAATAGCAAAATGTGTGTGTGTGTGTGTGTGTGTGTGTGTGTGTGTGTGTGTGTGTGTGTGTGTGTGTGTATGAAGCATCCGCATGCTTATATAATCTATTGTGTCTATATCGTGTATATAATCTGAAACAGTGCAGGTATGAGGTAATGAGGTTTTATTAAAGTATTCAGCAAATGAACAGAATAAAATACGTTTTTTAAATACTTCTGTATTATAAAATAAGATATTCCTTTATATATATTTACTATTATATCAAGTCGAACATTTTCTAACTCTACTATAAAAAATTATTTGATCTTTTGCAGCTTCGTAACTGAACGATGGCGTATTTAATGCGAGAGATACAAAACGTCTCACCACCTTCTGATCCTTTAGCTTTAACAATCAATCCGCTTTCTATTAACCAACAATATTTACGTCATTCAATTCACCTGGACTTGTGATCTGATTCGGTCACAACTGTATTGAATAGGAAAAAAAAAAAAACGTGACCAGCGATGATAATTATTGCAGTAAAACCGCATTGTTGGCGGTTAATTAGCAGATTGCACTACAAAGAGATGAACTAAACTGATTACTCACGGTTTATTATTCATTAAGGTTTTGTAACATCAGTTATTTATCCCTTTCAACCACTAATACTGACGGCTAATGCAGATGTGGAGTATTTAGTTCATCATTATTTTACAAGGCTGCTCTGTAATCAAGTGCTGATTAGAAAAGGCAGGCATGTTTACGTGAATTGGAACGAGTCTGTAATTTTTGCTAAAATTAAATCATTATCTAACAGTATCAACTCAACTAATAGAGACCATTCAAATATATTAAGGAAGACAAAAACTTAGGTCGGGTCAAAAGTTCAGCTCCGGGACGACGAGCGGGTTTGTGTTTGTTTGTTTGACAAAGTCCTGAGAGCGTGACTCGACTAGCAAGAGACGCTGAGGATTCTGGGTAGAGACACAGAGGATTCGAGGGGTTAGAATGGGTGATGGTTTTGTTTTGTTCGAGTGCAGAGGACGTTGGGGGAATTTGGGTGCTTAGTAGTGGATGTAGTAGGGTGTGTGTGTGTGTGTGTGTGTGTGTGTGTGTGTGTGTGTGTGTGTGTGTGTTGTTCATTTTAGAGCTTTTGGAAGTGTGTTCATCTCATCAAAGCAGGAGAACAGCACATTAAAGTCATAAGCTACATAACTGTTGTTTCTGCCCTCTCGGTTTCCTGTGACTGTTTTGTTTAGGGCTTTATTTTTATTTCTTTTTACATTTGTTTATTCTATTTAGATTTCTTTTGTTTGCTTGTTTTGAGAATTTTGGCACCATGTGATGTTATGAATGATTTTTTTTTGTTGTTGTTTTGGGTTTTTTTTTTCTTTCACTTCCTCCCGGTCCCTTCCCTAATTCCCTTAGCAGCAACAGGAGCTTTTGGGCTGAAGGAGATTTATAGCACAGAGAGAGAGAGAGAGCGAGAGAGAGAGAGAGAGAGAGAGAGAGAGAGAGAGAGAGAGAGAGAGAGAGAGAGAGAGAGGTGAGATGGATGGATGGAGAGAGGGAGGGAAAGACATGTACAGCCAGTGGATGTGTCTAAAGCTTTTTCAACTCCACCCTCCCGGGAACGCCAGTTAGATGTGCCTCCAACGCTGTTGGCTTCCTCTCCGGAACTAAACACACACACACACACACACACACACACACACACACACACACACACACACACACACACACACACACACTGAGACATACATTTTGAACAATAGCCCTGACCCCTGGGTCCTCTCTGTCAAATCCTGTCTCTTGTCTGCAGTCTTCAGGGGAATCTTTAAAAGCATTCACTGCTGCAGAGTTTGGTTTTGTGCTTCACCATGTTTTGTTTTCTTTTTGTTGTATTCTTTATCTTTTATTTGTTTGTCAAATCCAGATGCATGAATTCTAGTTATTTTCACTTCTATCATATTAATTCATGTCTGGACAATTATAAAAATGTCAGTTTGTCTCTCTCCCCCTCTCCCTCCTTCCCTGTTGTTATTTCTCTCTCCAGTTATCAGTTCGGTTCACAGTTCAGCAGCTGCTTCATAAACATGATACATGATTGTAGATATTGATACAGTAAGTGTTTCTGGGTGATAATTATTACAAAAGCTAATTACAGAATTGAAGAAGAAATGAGTCAAAGCTGTCGCAACATACGTATTCATAACAAGCCTTCCTTAATGTCACAAACCAATTCTCAGGGAGACATTCAAGCACACACACACACACACACACACACACACACACACACACACACACACACACACACACACACACACACAGATAGAGAATATTAAAAAAGGATGATTCCAGGATAAGAACATCACGCCAGAGTGCTGTTCTGGGTTTCAGTGGTTTGGACTGAGAACACTTCAGCTTTCTGTTTCCAACCCCTGAGGCTACAACTCTCTCTTTCTCTCTCTCTCTCTCTCTCTCTCTCTCTCTCTCTCTCTTTCTCTCGCTCTCTCTCTCTCTCGCTATTGCTCTCTCTCTCTTTCGCTCTCTCTCTTATACATATTTCTTACTGTGTCTCTTTCTCTTTTTCTCTGTCCCTCTATATATATATATAGTGTGTGTGTGTGTATTTTTTGTATATCTCTCTTTTACTCTTTCCCTTTCTCTCTATTTCTCTTTTTCTTATACATACTGTGTACAAAGATCTTTCTATATCTCTCTATTTCTATCTCTCTCTTTTTCTCTTTTTCTCTATATGTGTATTCATATCAAATAAATAAACATAATATAAAAATCGATCTTTGGCGAGTGGGAGTAGATAGTGTGTGTGTGTGTGTGTGTGTGTGTGTGTGTGTGTGTGTGTGTGTGTGTGTGCCTGCGTGCGTGTGTGCGTGCGTGCGTGTGTGTGGAGTCCACTCATGATGGCACATGTTCATGTAATTCACAAACAATTCACAAAAGGCAGGTAAGATTCCAGGATTGAGGAGGTCTAACACTGATTTCATTGTGTGTGTGTGTGTGTGTGTGTGAGTGTGTGTGTGTGTGTGTGTGCACTCTAAAAAAGCAAACACAATCACCTCTATTTGTCATCTCTTCCTCTTGTGTATTTCTTTTTTGTATTTGTGTGCAGCAGTAACATAGATTTCTCTCTTTTTCTACACAAAAAAATATCTCCAAAACTAACATTTAATATCATTTCGAAAATGTGTGATTATTAATATTTAGGGATTTTTTATTAATTTTTTTTGTTCACCGAATGAAAATCTCACACTTCCTGTCTCTCCCTGTCTCTTTCTCTCTCTGTCACACAGGCCGGCCAGAAGGACAATCCAGCGGTAGACCCCATAATCCACGGCCTGAGAGGAGTCGTGCATCACGGTGAGTCATTTCGCAGGGCAGTGGACATGAGCATACGGCTCGAGAGTTCTGTCACTTTCCCAGTCGCTGTAATGTTCACCTTTATAGCTCTAAAGTGTAAGAAATCTCCCAGTGCACATAACGTTCAGGATGTGCTACATTTACAGACTGGCTGTGTGTCAGCATGCTGTCCATCAACACCTTTTTAAACAGGATGTCTTCGGGTTGTGGTAGAGTTCGATTTTCTTTTTACTTGAAGCAGGTGACCGAAACCCTTCCCAGCATGACAATGTCCCTGTACACAAATCCAGGTCCATGAAGATCTGCTTTACATGAGATAGTGTGGAAGATCTCCTACTATAGAGCTCTGATCTTAACCCTATTGATTCATTTTTCAGGCCTCCTCACCTACTGGAATCCAGAAGCATAAAACCATAACATTGTGAAGACACGGTCACCAATGTGCCGCACAAAATCCCATAGAGAGCTGTAACGAATCAGCAGGCCTAAAGTAGTTAACTAGGTAGCACGTAATATCGCTAATAGCCTGAACAAAAACACATCTACATCACGAGAGTATTGAGGTTTCCGAGATCTGTGCTGAAGGTGCTTTAGTGTCTACCTTAACCTACCACACGGCCTCGATTAATAAATGATGAGACGAAGTGTGTGTGCTAGCCCGGGCAAGGAAAACTCTAACTCACAGGTGCTCATCACGACTAGCGAGAAAGCCGTTTAAAAGAAGCGGCTTGTGACCACCAGGTCAAGAGGAAGAAACGCACCGCTTCACCTGGGGCCGGTTTATTTTTATTTATTTGGTCTTAAATAGATGAAAAGTTCAAGTTATTTTTTTCCCGCTATAGACACCATGAACCCCAAGATGCTGCTGCTGAAACAGATGACTAACATGATGATGATGATGATGATGAATCACAAGGTTTGGTGGAGAAAGTACAGATTTGAGTAGGACGTGATGATCAGCATTAGTGCGTGTTTAAGGATGAGTAGGTCTGGAATACAAACATGTCTTCTGTGTGACTAAAGCTGTGCATTCTTGTCAATACACGCTAAAAATAAAAGCACTATGAATCGCTTTATATGACGACTCACTTTACCAGGATTTTAACTTTTCACCTCCTGTTGTATAAAGTTTTAGTAAATACACAATATGGCAAAAATATTTTGAAAACGCTACCTATGCAACAATATGTGGTTCCAAACCTGTTCTAGCACCTGTGATATGCTTGACATGGGCTGGAGTGGAAGTGAGTCTCCTGCTATGGAGCTCAAACAGTACTGATCACCTTTGGGATTTATTTTCCACACTGACTGCACCCCAGGCCTACTCACCTCACCTACATCAGTACCTGACTTTACTACTGGAATCTAGAATCATAAAACCATAACATTGTGAAGACACGGTCACCAACGAGCTGCACAAAATTGACACGTATTCGCAGCGCTGTAATGAACAATCCACAATACAAAGTATTTAGATAGGTAGCGCAGAAGATTTTTGCTAATAGCCTGACCAAAAACACCTACATCATCTCACATCATCATCATTACCTCAGTTCTGAGGTTGCTTAGCTCTTAGCTAGGGCAACGCTAACTCACAGGTGCTCGTCACGACTACCGAACGACTTCGCTAACACACATAGGATAGTTGTTCGGTTGCAGTTGCTCACAGTAAAAGATCAAAGTAAAGATCAAAGTAAAAATAAGAAAATATAAATAAGTAATCATATTAAGTTATAGGTTAAGTGCAATTAAATGTGTAAGCAGCAGTGAAAAACAGAGGGCAGAAAAGTCAGACGACAAAAATAGTTATAAAAGTTATTGCACATGTAACTTATTATTAGTATTGCACTCAGATTATTGCACATAGTTGTACAAGAAAGTAACAAAATACAAGTGTGGCATAAACTTCCTCAAATCCTGCAAATATAACTATATCCATATTATCTAGTGTATAATGTCTATATCGTGGAGCAGCTGTGTAACACTCAAAGAAAGGAGTTATATAGTTTGATGGCCACAGGCAGAAACGATCTCCAAAAGCACACTCCAAAACCTAGTGAAAGATCTTCCCAGAAGAGTGGAGGGAATTAGAACAGTAAATGGTGACAAAATGTGGAATGGGATGTTAAGAAAGCACATACCAATCTTATGGTCAGGTGTCTACATATGTGTGTGCGTATAGTTTAGAGCTACTGGGGGGGGTTTAGACTGAAAGAGAGAGACTGAGTATTTAAGGTGAAAAGTCTTATTTAAAAGCGTATTTGGACTGCTGCTCTATTATACAGCCAGAGAAAGCCTGAAATGAACATATGGATGTTGTTGTTGAGTGACCTCCAAAAAAGATGTCCCTTTCTCAGGCAGTTAAGGCATGAATGCACTCAATAACATCCTGGCCTGCTAGTTATAGAGTCGTGCCAAGTGGTGTGTGTGTGTGTGTGTGTGTGTGTGTGTGTGTGTGTGTGAGAGAGAGAGAGAGAGAGAGAAAGAGATGAGGAGAGCAAAGCAGAGTCGTCGTGAAGTTGTGGGAAGCTGCTAACAGCAGATTAGCTGTAAAGCGTAGTAGAAACAGCTGCTGCTGTCAGCCATTGGCGAAGCTGCGTTCTGAGTACAGGACGCTGAAGAACACTGATGGCGCTGCCGCTGATGATTGCTGGGATCGTAGCAGAAGCGGTTGTTAAGATGACGGCAGAACGAATTTGTTTTCTCCGGCCGGAGACGATGTTGATTGTTGTAATCAGCTTGTTGGCAGTCAGGGTAAAGGTGCAGGGTGCGGCGCAGATGTGTGATGTGTCTGTTATCTGGCCAGTTGTTAGCGTAGTCAGATGTCGTTTCTCTGACGTATGTAGCGAACAGGAGGACGGTTATGGAGACCAATAGAGACTCTCAGGCCATTTAAGATTAAGATCTCATATCACGTGCTGTTTTTGGTGAGAGGGTATAGGTATACTCTGTGTGTGTGTGTGTGTGTGTGTGTGTGTGTGTGTGTGTGTGTGTGTGTGTGTGTGTGTGTGCGTGTGTTTGCGCTCAGCAGGCTTCAGTAGGGGGTGGAGTGTGTGTGTGTGTCTGTCTGTGTTGTAGACAGATCTCAGCAGGGCGTCTGCGCAGACACACACACGGCCATTTCTGCACTGTCACACACACACACACACACACACACACACACACACACACACACACACACACTCTCTCTCTCTCTCTCAGCGCTCTTTTTGCCCTGTCACTCCACACACACACACACACACACACACACAGGCATGCTTAACCAGTCAGCAGTGCCTATAAATTGTCTGTTCATGGTTTTTACTCTTCTACTTGTAGTCACCTGATGTGATAGTGAATTACTCGCATGCTAAATGTTGCTCCAACACCGATTCTACTCCCTTTTCCGCTTGGTCTTTCTCCATAGTGTCTCTGTATACATTTTCTGAGAGGTCATATAGGACAAGTTGAGAAGAAACTCTGATTATCTCTTTATCATGGCACCTGTAGTATGTGGGATTTATCAGGCAGCAAGTGAACATTTTGTCCTCAAAGTTGCCGTGATAGAAGCAGGAAAAATGGGCGAGCGTAAGTGAGTTTGACGAGGGCCAAATTGTGACGTCTAGACGGCTGGGTCAGAGGATTTCCCAAACTGCAGCTCTTGTGGGATGTTTCCCAGCTGCAGTGGTCAGTATTTAAGAAAGTGCTCCAAGGAATAACAGTGGTGAACCGATGACAGCTCAAATTGTTGTAGAGGTTAATGCTGTTGCTCAATGCTCAACAGGTCAGGACTGTTTTGGCAGCAAAAGGAGAACCAACACAATATTAGGCAGGTGGTGATAATGTTATGCCTGATCGGTGTAGTACACTATGTAGGTTCTACAGCACCATCATTTTATATTATATGTTATGATCGTATACCCAACTGTGCATAAAAAGCAGTTTGGAATTCTGCCTAAATTATCCCCCCTCCAGCATTATATCTCAGCATCATGAAAGCCATAATGCTCGTAAATATATACACAACAATTTTCCATAATATGCAACACACATTTCATCTTTCATGGCCCGATCCATATGCATGATGCGGTGCAAGTGCTGATGTTCGTTATGATCCCATTAATATTCATATACATTTAAATACTAACATCTTTATAGACTCTGATTGTACACTCAGTATGTCATCACTGTCCGTGTGTGGAGAATTCTAAACACACACACACACACACACACACACACACACACACACACACACACACACACACACACACACGGTGCAGATGGAAAGCCCTGCACAGCCCAGCTGTCTGCTTTCTTCTGCTCATCCACTCATTTCCTTCACTTAATATTTAACCACACATTAGAACTGGGAAACTGTGTCCATACAAAAAGTCCCATGTTAGTAGACACGGCTCGTGCACTGAATTTGTCATTACGTGCATGCAAACCCGTGTGTGATGTGTAGCATTGTGAATATTTCCGGGGACGAGTCAACCTTTATGTGAACCTCCGGGGCCCTGTCTCGGTTTAAACTTTAATGCCGGCATGAGTCCTTTGTTCTCTCACTGTGTAAACTTCAGCATGACTTCAGGCTCGGATTGTACTGTAGTGCTGTGTTTGTAGCTCAAAAAAAACAAAAAAACACACTACATGCTTACCTGGCTGTTCCTGCTGAAGTCAGATTTTTTCTTTGTTTCATTCATTATGTAATGCTAGGATGGACTGGTATTTATTTGAGGATGTTTTTAGACCAAACAATGCATTTGTTTGGATTCAATTACGCTTTCATTATTACGAAGGCAAGCACTATGCGCTGTCTTCTGCATACACCAACTTACACATGCCTAAGATTGCGAGTGTCGCTCTGATTGACGATGAAATGAGCACATGGGATCCATCTCAATCAGAACCCACAGATGCTTGTGCTCTCTTGGACTCCTGTCTATGGATGGGTGTGGCACATAGAATGTTTTGACCGTTCTGAAATCGCTCTAAGATAAATACTTGTCATTAGATTAGATTAGATTCAATTAGAATAGATTAGATTAGATTAGATTGAAGTTGATTGTCATTGTGGAATGTACATGAACATAGCCGAAGAAATGCAGTTAGCATTTAACCAGAAGTTATTTACAAGAAATAGCAATATGTTAAATGAGGGTATTTGTCCATATGTACAGGGGTGAAAATTATTAATGTACAGAAGGTAATAAAATGTGGTATATAGTCATATACAGTATACCTGTGCAAGATGTGCAACATGCTCAGATGATTTACATATGTACAAGTTTGTATTGTACAGTATATACAGAATTTAAATGGGTTGAATATACAGTTGTGCATTAGTAAGTTATGGCTGGTGCAAAGATGCATAGCGGATGAAGCAGTGCAATACAGATATACATAAATACACCGAGCAGTAAAGTGAATAACTTATATAAAGTGATTATCTCTTTGTCTTGGTAGTATGTGGGATTTATCAGGCAGCAAGTAAACATTTTGTCCTTAAAGTTGACACGGTAGAAGCAGAAAAAATGGATTTCAGTGAGTTTGACAAAGGACAAATTGTGACGTCTAGACGACTGGGTCAGAGCATCTCCAAAACTGCAGCTCTTGTAGGATGTTCCCGGTCTGCAGTGGTCAGTATCTATCAAAAGTTCTCCAAAGAAGAACCAGTGGTGAACCGGCGACAGGGTCACGGGCGGCTGAGGCTCAGTGATGCACGTGTGGAGCGAAGGCTGGTCCGTGTGATCTGATTCAACAGAGGAGCTCCTGTAGCTCAAACTGCTGAAGATGTTAATGCTGTTAATGATCGACAGGTCAGAACTGTTTCAACAGCAAACGAGGAACCAACACGATATTAGTCAGGTGGTCATAATGTTACGCCTGATCGGTGACCATTAAGTTGTGCCTGGTTGGGTTATTTGACACCCCAACATGATTTTGCAACTCATTCGACTCAAAAACCATGCTAGATATGAAATAAAGCTGTTATTTTCGGGCAGGTGTTGTTAAGAAGTAAACCGACCTTGCTGTATGTTTTTTCGCACCGGCTAACATTCACTCCTCCACTGTGAAGAAATCATTTATTTTCCCCACAGTGACTCATGCAATATGATATATAATCATGAAAGCACAGACAGACTCATAGAATTCTGCTCCTGCTGTTCAGAAAAGTCTATGTTTTAAGGACAGACTTGGTAGCTTGCTAGGTTGGTTATAGTTCTGCAGTTGGGGGATTCTGACCCATAGCTCTGGGTGTGCATGTGTGTGTGTGTGTGTGTGTGTGAGTGTGTGTGTGTGTGTGTGTGTGTGTGTGTGTGTGCATGTGTGCAAGCCTCCAGTCTCATCCATTACCATGCCACTGAGCCACAGCCTCTCTTTCTACCTCTCTTAGTCTTCCTCACTCCAGTTGCTCACCTCCTGTGTAATCTCATGTGGATTGCCATTCATTCAACCCTAACTCTAATATGCACACTGCAAAAACACATTAGCATAGCCACTTAAACACACTCCGAGCAAACCCATACATCTTAATGATTTCCTCCACGCCTCTTCGCCACCCCCTGCTGTCTGATTCAGTGAAATTTTAGAGCCCTAGGAATGAAATGACCAAACTTGGAATCTGTCTTTTTTTTTACAGTAAATGAAAGCAAAACTGGATTAATATTTTAAAGATCTGCCGAACAATGATAAGCGCTTCCTAAAACATCACTCCGAAACCTTCAAGTGTCCAGCGAGTGTGAAGATCATAGTGTGGTCTTATCAAATCACTAACTGAACCATGTGTGTGGGGACAAGCGGATTCACAGCACCAGCAATCTATCAGAACTAGTTCTCCTTTCCTCGGCTTTAGGCTTTTTAATCCCGACTGCTCTGATTAAGTAGGCCACGGCATATGCAGCAGCTTTTCATCTGCTGGTAAACCCTTTTGAGCAAGATTCTCTATTGTAGTCTCTCTCTCTCTCCCTCTTTTATTTTATTTTATTTTTTTCATTTCAAATCTGGGCTAGTGATTTGACAAGCTATGCTTACATCATTGTCACTCATTTAAAGGATCTTCATGTCATAAAGCCAAGCTGAACATTTGCGCCTCGTGGGTGCAATTCGATCCAAACAGGATTGGGATGAGAACGTCACAGATTGCATCCTTTGCAGAATTGGTCAGCTTTTTGGTTTTTTTTTTTTTTTTTTTTTTTTTTTTTTTTTTTTTTTGCTATTGATCATGTGTCATTTTAGGGAAAGCCAACAACCATGATAAAAAAATAAAAAATAAAACATGAAGAAGCTTTTGAAGCATTCAGAGTCAAAAATACAGCTACTGTTTGCTGTGTATACAAGCAGAGATTTGTTTTATCTGTTATTTTTGAAGATGCAGAGTAAATCAGTGGATTTTCCAGTATAAACCAAAATTCACTTCAGTTTAATTCAGGTTTATTTGCATTTTTTACATTGTCCCAAAACAGCTTTATAAAGGCAAATAGGTTATAAAATATAAATGTATAAGTTTAATGCCTATAAGTTTAATGAGTGATCCACTGAAGACAATGACAAGGAAAAAGTCCCTGAGATGTTTTGAGGACGAAACCTTGAGAGGAACCAGACTCAAAAGGGAACCCATCATCAACTAGGTGGCACAGAATGAACCGCATGACTGCTCTTGTTCACATTTCTCTGCTTGAATGTAGGAACTCCATATATTGCATGCAAATAAGTTTCCTGTCCTGTGGTTCACCAGGATGTCAAAGCATCCCAAGGATTTTTATAATAAATAAATCTTGCATTTAAAAAAAATGTCACAGAGCCTAGTGCTAATGTTAGATAAGAAAGGTTAATGCATCATCTGCTTATCAATTCCCTGCATGAGTTTACCTGGGTTGTGGAAATGGGAAGCTAAGACTTATACATCCTGCTATACAACACAATAAATTAAAATATGAAGGTTGCACATAGGTTGTTGCTTCAGCTTCAGTAGTAGGGTTTCTGCTCTGAAACATCCTGTTCCGCAGTATACTTTGTGTTCAGAATATTCTCACAGTGTACTATTATGACGCATTGCAATTATTTTTAATGTTCCAGTGCATATCTTTTTCTTCTTCTTTTTTCGGCTTCTCCCATTAGGGGTCACCATAGCGGATCATCCGTCTCATGTTCCAGTGCATATCCAGTATAAAATTAACCTAAATTGCTATGGATGGAAATGCTGTATATTTACAATATATTATCCTGTAATTTTCAGAGAAAGAGACATTTCTTGAACCCTTTGTTCTGAGGGACCTGTTGCCATCTTCTATTGGGAGCTACTACCGGTACATCGGCTCTCTCACTACTCCACCCTGCAGTAAAGTCGTCGAGTGGATTGTCTTCAGCCGGCCCGTCTTCCTGTCCTACAGACAGGTGAGTGTATGCGGTCATTTGTAATGCGTAAGAGTTTTATTTATTTTTTTATATGCATTTTGCAACTTTGAACTGGCTCACTTTATAATCTAAGAACTGGTGAGCCAGCCAGGAGCTGCAAAATACAAAGAAATGCAGACATTGCAGTGATTTAACATATATTTTATGGAGGGATCATTTCTATATGAATGTTTACACAGTTAACCTTACACCGATCTCAATAATTAGGATAATAAGAATGTGAGCATTCAAGAGGGTGTTTAAAACAGATTTAACCCAAATGCGCCGTCCTGATAGGTATTTTTCCACGCTTATCACACAAACCTCACTTATCGTACTACATTAGGTGTGTTAGCTGAGGTTGCAACAAAATTCTGCAGGGTAGTAAATGCCTTACGAAATGAATAGCACTTAGGAATAAGAGCCAGGCTGCACACTGGATCTTTCTAATTATCTGCGATCACAAACACAATCTCATACTCATTCTCAAACTCATTTCATTCTCTTTCATCCACTGCTCCTTCTCTCTTTATCTCTGCGGCCTGTTCGATTCTCTCCGCGCATCAACATCAAGGTCGGGCATAAAAATGCAAGTTGCTGGATAATTCCATCCTCCTGCACTTGTTAATTGACACAGGCGGCTCACATAGTAAGCTGTATGCCGCTCTGTAATAATGGAAACAAACAGCCGAAGGAAGCTGTGTGACGGTGCGTTAACTAGACGACCCGAGGCCTCCTACCACCCTCCCACCACCCTCCTCTCCTTCTCAGCTACCCCTCTCCTCCGCCTCTTCGGCACGAAGAGTGTTTGGCTTAAACCCTAATGAGCTGAAATGAGTTTGCTTATGGAGCGCGACGAAAGCAGGCCAAGTGTGGATGACGAATTCAGCTGATTTGTGCGAGCATGCCGAGGAAGCAAGAGACACGACGATAAGAAGGGGGAGGAGGAGAAGGCTACTGGGGCGGTCCAGTATCGCACACTCATCCATGGAACGGTGAAAAGATAGAATCAGTCTATCAGTCGGACAGCTGCTGTCAGCAAGTATGAGAAGGAGAGGACAAAACCGAGAGGACAGAAAGTATATTTAGTTAAAAAAAAAAACAGCAGGGCAAATGTCTCTAACACAGATTTCTTTCATGTGTATACACGTGTAACTTTGACAACAAGCAGGAATTATGTTTGAGGTCACGACTATATTTACATTTAATTCCTGTGTTCACTTTAATTAGCTACAGAACATAGGATTTTTGAGCATAGGAAAGAAGAATACACTATAATATGATATTTCCGTGAGCAGCTGTGAGTCTTTGTGGCAGTCCTGTTATAGTCATTCACGTTCTGTGCTGTGTGTCTGGAGCTCTGAGTCACAACTGGTCGAAAATTTCATACGCCGGCTCGGATACATCACACATCAACTTCAGGCGGAAGAGAAGTTTGATTGTTTTTTCGACACGTAACTGGATTCAAAAGCGATAGATTTTTCTTATTGAGCACTTATTTGCCCCTATAATTTGGCTGTAAATGTTTTTTTGTGTATGTTTGAACCTTTGGAGGTTGGAATTATGGAGTATTAAGTGTAAAGTGCTACTTTTTGGTTTATTGTCGATGGTGTGAGCAGCCATGATGATTCGATGTCAGAGCAGTTCGGGTTGAGGAAACCTTGACGACTTTTTTCGATAAAGAATTTTAAGTTCAGAAGTCTTTGGAGTTGTGTTCTGTAGTTAAAAAAAATTGTATACAGTTTTGCAATCGACAAGACAGTCTAGTTTTATACTCTAACACTATATTTTGACTGTCTGTTGATGTTCGACACTTGAGTAGCCTTGGATAACACATATTTCACATAAGACCGGATCAGCCATCAGACGCTTGCTCTTCCACCTGCTACTCTTAGAGTCTTACTGATATTAACAATAAAGGTTTTTTTTTACTAAAGCAAGCACAGCCACAGTTATATTCTAAATCCCAAACTTTTTTTTTTTTGTGGTGGCATTTTATAACACTATATTTAGAGTTTAAATGTTTAAGAACGACACTTAGTATGAAACAATTAGATTTTTGTACATCGCCTATCAGGATGTTTTCTGTACCTCTGACAACAAACAAAAAAAAGATCGATAGAAGGCAATGAAATCATTTAATAATTATATTATTCAGCACCGAAAACTTGTGCTGTTATAGTCTGGGGTCGTTTGACTGTGGAATGTCTGTCAAAGGAAGAATTTGATTTATTTTTGCCATGTATTTCATTATAAGTATGACATCCAGAGAGAAAGGAGACGCAGAGGCAGAGAAAGAGTTTTTAACCTAGGGTGGCTCACAGCCTTTCATGACAAGGCAAGACTTTATTTCCATCCTTTCTCCTCCAGTTAGTGGCCATTAGGAGGTCATTTAAAGCGATTGACACCGGGAGCGCTTTTGTCCTCCTGTTTCCTCCTGTGATTTGTGTTTGAAAAGAAACAGATAAAAGCGGCCATAGACGATGACCACAACCGTGCCGCCTCTCTCTTATTTCGTTTTTTGCACTCCGTATTTTCCCCTCGCGCTCTCGTTTTTTTTTTTTTATCTCTCTTTGTTGCTGATGAGTCAGTGAAACTAGGTCACAGCGAGCGACAGGCGTAGCTCAGAGGTACTTTTAGTGCAGATCGATGCCTTCTCGCTCACACAGGTCTGACACACAGCTGGTACATGTCACACACACACATACACACACACAAAAAAAATACGCATAAACCCTTATGAATGAATATTGTGACAGGCACTCAAATCTGTGTTATGTGAAGAGCTGGTGTATGGTGTGGCATCTCATCAGGGATTAGTTCACTTTTTTTGCTTCATGCACAGATTTTCAGGATTATTGTTGCACTAAGCTGTTTACCTCCGAGGTTTCGGCCATATTAAAGAGTCGCAGATTTGGAGATTATCTCACATCGCTGCATATTGACACATGGCTAGAGCAGCTCTGTCTTGTGGATCAAACGTCCTCGTCCAAAAGATATCAACATCTGACAGTTTCGTCATTGTGGAACTTTTGACATTTGGCCTGTCTTTGTGAGGAAAAATATTTTTTTTGTTTAATCTATCCTTAGTTCTATCATAAAACATCTAGTTCTAGCATTAAAAACTTTTGGTCAAGAAACAGAAACTGGTGAACTGGATGTCATTACCATGACAACAGTCTAAACAAAAAAACAAAAAAGCACATGAACATTGAAGTGAGTTCTGAGGATTGTTTGAGATACAACAACATATTAAATATCACAACATCTGTCTTATTGCCAAGCTGAAAAGCAACATTGTTAATTCCAGCGCTAGTGCTAACGAGGCTTGCAAACCCGTCTACTTGTTATTTTTATCCTGTTTCATGAATAAACTCTCCCGATTCTGAGAAAATGTGTCACAGCAAGCAGTGTCTCTTTCCGCACTTACTCCCTATCTATCTGATAAATACAAGAGTTTTATCTAAAGAGTGTGTGTAAAAGAGAGAGAGAGAGAGAGAGAGAGAGAGAGAGAGAGAGAGAGAGAGGAATGGAGTGATAAAAGAGGAGGAATGGAGTGATAAAAAGCTATAGGGACAGGGAGGCAGAGTGTTGGGCAGCTGGTGCTGATGGAGATGAGTTTGTGTGATGGTTATGGCCTATGTGGCGCCCCACCTGGCGGTGCTTTTCTTTCACACCTGCTCTCCGACTCGCTCTGTCTTCACGAGAGAAGAGCTGTTTAGGAAACGAGTGCAAAATGAGTAAATAGGATGGAAGGAAGGGGATTTAGTGAGAATAAATCCCAGGCTGAGATTCATCTGATCTATATATCCATTCAGTCTCTGGAGGCCTGTTAGAGGGCAGTGCTTACAAGCACTGGTACGTATACACACACACTCAAACACACACACACACACACACACACACACACACACACACACACACACACACACACACACACACACACACACAGATGTCTGTTGTGCTGATATAGCTGTATTTTCTAGATATCATATGCCTCTCTCTGTCTCACTTTCTTTCTATCTCTCTTTCTCTCTCTCTCACACACACACACACACACACACACACACACACACACACTATATGTTACATTATACATTATAGTTACATTGAATGTCAATGGCACTGCTCGGTTTACATGACCGAATACACGACCGGTTTGCGGCGTCTGAAATGCAAAACGTAAGCATGGCGATATATACTATATATATAGTATTGGGAGACATGACGTTTTTCAGCCATATGTAGTTCTTTCCTCGACCTGTTCCCACAAATTTGGAGGCACACAGTATAGGATATCTTTGGATGGGGAAGCATGAAATCTTCTCCTCACTTTTCACTTTAACTGGGAGACCTGAACCTGTTCCAGCATGACCATGCCCCTGTGTACAAAGCAAACGTCATGAAAATAAGCTTTACATTGGTGATCATGAGTGAAATGATCAAACCCTAATGATCAAATGATCAAACGCTCAAACCCTATTGAACACCTTTGGGATGAATGTGAACGCTGACTGCAGGCCTCCTGACCTCACCTACATCAGTACCTGATTTTACTAGTACCTGAATGAGCACAAATCTCCAAAATCTTGTCGAGCATCTTCCCAGAAGAGAAGGTTGGAGGTTATTATAAAAGCTAATGAGGACTAAATGTGAATGGGATGTTCCAAAGGCACATAACAATCTATAGTCAGATGTCCACAAACATTTGTATAATATTATTATATGACAAATGCAATAGAAATGTGACTAGATTTTTCTGTCCTTTTTGCAGTGTGGTTAGAAACATTACACCAGGTGCAGTGTGATAATCAGATTACTGTTATCTTTCTATGGATTACTTGCTAACATTTTTTTAATCATGGTCTATTAATTCTTAATTTACAGAGTGTGTTCATAAACTGCTTGATAGCTCTCATTACAGCTGTTAATGATATATCTCCTGTTTTGGTCTTTGGAGCTTTTTATTCTCTTCAATGAAAGTGTTCATAGTAACGATTTATTAGCAAGTGTATTGTAGCGATGATTACTCTTCATGCAGTGCACACTACCTAAAAAAAAATACAATCTTAATGAAAAGACATACAAAGTGATTTTTTTTTCTTCCTCTTCTCATACCATTTGTGAAACATTCAGGTGAAACGTAGCAAATTGCAAAACCCACACTTTCCATCTCATGAGTAGTGGAAACTTGAAAACACGGTTGGTGCCTTTTTTTTTTTTTTGGCCCTCAATGCCCTCGCAATTTCTAAGACCCGGATCCATAATTCTCAATCATCTGTTATGTGAGGACGCGGCTCTTTTAAACAGACGCGTGCATGCTAATCGACTTTCGGCCGTGCTTGTAAAGGGACACTTTTATGTTTGGTAATAAAAAAGTATTAATATCAAGTTTGTGTAATAAATCCAAAATCAATCAGGTTATACCGCAATAACTCAAACGTTGTAATTACATTTTCAGAGTCATTTACCCAACACTGATTATAATTGGAGTGGCACACTGGGGATCATTGCTGCCTTGTAAGCTCCAGGACCTCTGGTTTAGTCCTGAACCTTTTTTGGTGTGAGCGTATGAACAGAGGTACACGGTGGACACAATGTGTGATTGTGATTGGAGTGACACACTGAGGATTATTGCTGCCTCATAGCTCCAGGATCTCTGGTTAAAACTTTCCCGTTCAGGGTCTGTGAAGAGTTCTGCGTGTGTCAGCGGGGGTCGTTCTTTAGTTTCCTGTGGTCAGTAAATTGGCTCTAGATGTAAATGAGTCAGGATCCCTTCTGGGAAATACTTTTTTAAAGAGTGTAATATTAAAAGAATTTGGTGTAACAAGAATTGATGAATGAAGGTATGAATGAATGAATTGTTGTAGGATTTATATATTGCTTTAATATTGTAATCATCAGATGACCTGATTACATTTTGCAATTGACAAGACAAAGTTCACAGCAAAAGCAAGTTTTTTTCCTCAATTACATCCCCTCTATTTAAAGTATTTTTATATTTTCTAGATTTTTTTTTGTCACACAACTTAGTAACAAGACAGATTAGAATTGATGGAGGAAAAGAGGTCCATGTCGACACCAATGGATTTGAGTTTTTACTTTTTAAATACTTGTTCTGTGCAGTATGGTTTAGTGGGCAGCAAAGCTCTTGAATTAATTGTGAAAATGGATGCAGAAATAATATTTCAGAGCAGAATGAATTAAATAAAGAATACAAACACACACACACTGTAATGTCAACGCAAGTCCTCTGCGCATACTTTTGGATCATTGCAAATGCAGGTTTTTAATCTTCCGCTTAGCTCCTGTGACAAAACCCTCAAAAAAGTTTTAAGATGAAATAATAGGCAGATTGACTGAATAATCCCCACAAGAGGCGCTATTTTACGCCTGGGGTTGAATTATGTGATGTACTCAAAGATGAGTTTTTTTCCCGCTTTAGCATACGAGCTGCACTTGATGATGTTATGATGTTATGTGCTCTCTGACATACAGAAGCTACTGTTCTGAAGCACACTGAGAGAAAGCATGTTTCTCTTTGCATGTGTGAATATATATAAAGCAGATTTCAAAACTTAGCAAAAGCTTATTCAGCCAAGAATTTCTTTTCTTTAGGTAAACATAGCCTTGGTGAAATTTTTTTGTACTGTATTGACAAACATCTCTTTGTATTTGTCTCTGTGACGCAGTTGGAGGCGTTCTACTCCATCTTCACCACCGAGCAGCAGGACCATGTGAAGTCAGTGGAGTACCTACGCAATAACGTTCGCCCACTGCAGAGCCTGGACAACCGGGAAGTGTACAAATCCGCCGTCAAGGACGCCTGGCAGCCCTATCTGACAGACCCCTATGGCACAGAGTCCTCCAAAGGTGTGTGTGTGTGTGTGTGTGTGTGTGTGTGTGTGTGTGTGCGCGCGTGTGTGTGCACATTGCCCTTGAAAAGCTGCAGTCCAGTGCCTTTCCTGCGAGAGTGTACTGCTGTCATGCAGGGAGGGAGAGAGGAGGACTGGCTGGGTTAAGATGGAGTGCATAACAACACGCCATATGCTACCTACACACACACACACACACACACACACCCTCTCTTTTTCTCTCTCTCTCTCTCTCTCTCTCTCTCTCTTTCTCTCTCTCTCTCTCTCTATCCCACACACACACAGACACACATGCATACAGTTGCATTCACTAATAATAAGTAATGATGTTACTAGTAATGATGCTACATGCACCACAGCATATTAACATGGTGAGGTGTGTACAAGCATGCACATGTTTTTGTGCAAACACACACCTTTATACCTTATAAATAGGTATAAATGAAGAATGGTGTGTATGTGTGTGTGTGTGTGTGTGTGTGTGTATACACATATATGTATACACACACACACACACATATCGATATAACATAAATGGGAATAAAGCACATGATGGACACAGACTCTGCATGTGCATATGGTTCACAGGAGCGTCCATGTTCTTTGTAGTTAGCTCACGTTTTCTCCGCTTGCAGGCGCTTCACGGCGAGATAACGATAGCTTAGTCCCTCACGGCTCCTCCGTCCATCACCTCAAATGCACTGTATTTCTTTCCCCTTCCCCATTTCTTGCTGTGTTATGATTCATGTCCCCCTCTGTTTTTAAACGAGCACTTCAGCATGTTTTTAGCCTAATTCGTCGCATCAGTTCCAGCTAACGTGACGGTGGAAAAATGAATCTCTAGTGAAATAGAAATGATATGAACATTAAAGATAAGTTTGGAGGTTAATTAAATAACGCTTCAAGTTCTCGTTCTCTTTACATCTGATTTCATGCGATTCATTGCTATTTTCGTTTTTCTTCCAGTGCAAATTCAGGCTAATCAAAGTTTGAGGGGTCATGACCTCATGTCATTGAACTCAACTCAAAGCCCAATTTTTTTTTCCCACCTCGTCATCCGTTTTCACACAGACGTTTCCACGACACGTTCTAAAATCTCACCAAACATACCAACATAGCCTGGAGCAACCTCCAAGCTCTAATCAGACTCCGAATTAATTTGCAGTGCTCAGAAATAATACAGGAACAAAAGCAAAGGAGCTTTATTTTATCCTCGACGTGTGATTGTTTCATCTTGGCAGCATGTCAAAAAAACATTTTGGACGCGATTCTGGAAGAACGGGGGCGAGGGTACGAAGGGGTGGGAGTTCAGAAGCAGGTGGTGTAAAGAAGGGATATACGGAGGCGTATCAAGGGAGAACTGGAGGCGCGGGTGGAGCGCTCATGCTATATGTCAAAGCATATTATCAGATGAGTAAGCAGAGGGGTAGCGTGTGGTCATGGGGCATTGGCTTGCAGTGTATAGGCCTTGTCGGATAACCACACACTTCTGGTTTCGTCTACTGAAGTGATATTTCAGCTTAAAATCTTATACTAAAATTCTCTGAAATCGTTATGCTTGTCCGCCCTTCTAGCAATTGGCACTTTTGGATGCCTCAACACCCACAAACTGACAAGATTTTATTAAAACGGCGACACCAGCACACGATGTTATTAAACCCGAATAAGGCTGCAGAAGTGAAAACTTTCACTTTGAAAAATATCCCTGAACATGTTATTTTACATTGTTATGAATAATATATGTAAAATAATACAGTGTTTAACGCCGTAGAGATACCAAAAATGGACTGTCAAATCTCCGCATCTTTGCTTTCACAGAAACATTTCAGGATCTTTGAATGTGCAAGAGTTTGGAATGTGAAAAGTTGACTCTTGCCATTGCAGTGAGCTAGCGAGCTAGTTTACATCTTACTGCATTTATCACAGGGTCTCCTAATAAGACTCACAGGGTCTCCTATCAGACTCTCATATTCACAGCTGTAAACCCACAATGACGAATGTATTAAATATTAATTCCATATTTTTTTCAACATTTATTATATTTACAGATTGAGTTTATGGAAAAATGCAAATAGTGAAACACCGATCAGTGTCATCGAAACCAATATCCAAACAGGAATCAAAGTGAAACAGGATCCACTCCAAAATAAACCTCAACGACCATATGAAAATGGCAGGTTGTTAAACACTGACCACTTTGTTTTAAAAAACTCTATAGCACTACAATAAAAGTACATCCCCTGCCTTTCTCTTCTTCTATTTGTTCAGCATGCTAATGATCTCCACTTCTTTTATGGTCACTTTGCATCACTTCCTCAAGGCCTTTGCTAATTGGCTGCATTTTCACTCCGATCTGTATTTCAGTACTGTATTAGCGTCTGCGTTTTTTTTTTTCCTTTGCTTTCTGCACCCCAAAACACACTAACGCACACACACATTAATCTTCTACGACTCTACTAGAGTCAAATATCCGCAGGGTCAGGAATGGCCTTTTTTTATTTAATTTCTTTTTTGCTTGTCTCCTAAGAGTGCTGCTTTTTCATCATGCACCCCATTTCACAGGACAAGAAACAGGATCAAAAAATAAATCTGAGGGGACCATCATGCTAACCAGTGTTTCTCTAGTTCTTATTGTTGCTGACTGTGTTACTATCCTGTGTGTGTGTGTGTGTGTGTGTGTGTGTGTGTGTGTGTGTGTGTGTGTGTGTGTGTGTGTGTGTGTGTGTGCATGTGTGTGTATATGTGCATCCACTTGTTTAGGCCCAGTTTTTTCCACACTATTGCCTACTGTCTTTATCTATTACTATAAGGGTCTGTAGTTCAGTCGGTTAGAGCAACTATCATGCCACACACACACACACACACACACACACACTCACTAATCAGCCTGAGGATGCTCGTTTCCTCCTAAACACACCGAATTAGAGCACCAGGACGTCCACACACAGACCCAGTTTACAGCAGGGTTTTTTTGGATTAGGAAAGGAGCCACGTTTGTGCTCAGAGTAAAGCCTCCAGGAATCCCAGTGGTCAAAACACATGTTGTGTGTTTGTTAGCTAACCTGCTAGCACACCAGGCCGACGCTCTTGCTTTCTCTGTGTGGCATGTTTTCTTTTTCCGAACAAAATTTGGTTTATAATACCGCGCTAAAACAGATTAAAGCGCGATGTTACATATATACAGAACCATATGCTACCACCTAATATGCTAATCTCTTCATTTTTTTCTGTCGTACAATCAAATTAGAGCACATCCTCAAACACGAAGTGCCACACGATAAGCTGTTTGGCTCCAAAAAATAAAACCCCTCAGAGCACCAAAATGAAAATAGCAACTAGGCTAATAAATATATATTATAAATATATGAGGTGTTATTGCATCTTCTCCCAGTGCCTCTGGTATTCCTGAATTGTCTTTACTTTTGATATTGGAAAAGAAAAGGTTCTTTAAGTGTAATATCCACCCTGGCAAGCGAGCATTAAATTACATTATTGTGTCAGGAAACCTGGCTTTTCTGACATAACATTATTACTAAGAGTACAGCCGAGATTTAGATTTATACGAGTACGCGATGTAAAAACAATTTCCGTCTTTATTATTCCAAATGGAAGACACACAGACACAAAATGCCTTTTAAGCCAAACGAATATTTTTATTTTACTGCTCGTTTGTGCTCATATTCGTGACTTACCTTATGACTGGATTCAGCTTATAATGTGGCGCTTAATGCTTCGAGTACACATTTAGTCATTATTGAATTAGTGAATTCATTCTTACTCTATTAATAACATCTTTACTTGACTGTTTTACCTCAGAATGTTATTGCAGCTAACACAGACCATTATTGCTAGCATGGTGTACTGCATGTCACTGTCCAGTGTTGCTTTATTAAGTACATAAAGGCACATAAATGGCAGTTTTTCTTGATGTAAATACGCACTCTTTTCAGTAGATGTGAGCTGAAGCACAGGAAGTTTACTCAAGCAAATGTCCTGAGCTGGAACATTTGGAACTTTCCCGTCCTTTCTCTATTATCTGCTAAAGTCAATCTTTTCTGATTTTACTAGTTGAATTCTTTCATAGCTCACTAGCTGCTGAAGCTCTCATTATGAGCTCGCTTGTTTCGAGACATTCTTTCTCAAATAGGCTCCGTTCTGTATTAACATTAATGATCTTCGATTAGCGTTAGCATTAACGTTTCTAGGTGTAGCAGGACGTGTATTTGATGTTAGCGTTTGCAACATAGCTTTGCCTTTATTGTGCCCGGGCACAGGAGAGCGATGTGTACTGTTTTACTAATACACACGAAAGATGCACCTAGGTCATAGATATGTGTGTGTGGGTCGGTGGGTGGGTGGATCATGGCCATTGAGGCATGTTACGAATGAAAGTCATCTCACGCATTACCATAGGCATTATAGTGCGCGATTGTGCCTGCATATTTATTAGCCCTCTCCTCCATTAGCGCTGGTAATAGGAGCCTCTTCAACATTACAAGTATCAGTAGAATTAGTTTAATTAGCATCGTTTTGCATGCAGTGGTTCCCCTGTGGCTGTAGGTGAGCGTGTGGATGTGTGTGGGGGGAATATGTGTGCGTGTGTGGATGTGTGTGTAGGTGAGTGGTGGGTTCATTGGAAGCAGGGAGGAATGAGATGTGTGTGTATTTTTGTGGAAGGTGGCCATGGTGATCTGAGAGAGCTGGTCAGAGGAGGGGCAGCATGGAGACAAGCAAGGTTTGGGGAAGGCATGACGCAATCCACAAAGGGAGAAAGAGAAAGAGAGAAAAAGGAACGAGTGGGCACTCTGGTCAAACAGAGCCATCTACTGGCACTTAGTGAGGAGGTTTATGGGAGCTAGACTCGGAGAAGATAATAGTGGGAGAGTAAAAAAAAAAAAAAAAAATACCAGACATAGCAGTGTTATTTTCACTAGCCTCTTATTTAGTCCAGTGTTATTGTGAGGTTTAGAAAGGAGCAGAGACATTGAGTAGAGCATCATATGGGCTACAGTTAGTAATTGTACACCACGTTGATGTCACTTGGCTCAGTTTTTATTTAGGAAAGGTGTAGCGAATACTCAGAAAATCGCATATCACTATAAAGTCTCATTTAAATTAAAGTGTAACGATTCCCGAAAATCTTGTGTCTTTACAGCCAAAAGAATCTCTATTGTTTGTCTAAGAGGAATTGGCTACTGAATGGATCCAGGTGTCTGTATTCGTCTATCTAACTGTAGGTGGGGCCACAGTGCCTGTCAGTCCAAATGGAAAATGTTGCTAGGACTAATGAAAGGTGTTCCAGAACTAGAGAAGTAGGCAAGGCCTTTAATCAGTCTCAGAGAAGAAGGTATACAGCCTGTGTCTGTCAGTCTGAGAGAAAAAGGAGTGGCCTGTGAATGTCTGTCCCAACGAGGCATGACATTTGTGCGTGTCAGTCCCAATGAACCCTGTCAGTGGCCTTTCTGCCTTTCGGTGTCACTGCAGGAGGTGTAGCCTTTGTTTTCAGTTTCAGTTAACTATATATGACTGCTGGAGGCCTCTGTGTCTGTCGGTCCCAGTAAAGGAGATGTGACCATCGTTTGTCATTCCCAGTGATGAAGGGTTGGCCTGTGACTGTCAGTCCCAGTGATGGAGGTGTGGCCTCTGCCTGTTAGTCTTTCTGATAGATGTGTGGCCCCTGCCTGTCAGTCCCAGTGATGGAGGTGTGGCCCTTGCCTGCCATTCCCAGTGATGGAGGTGTGGCCCTTGCCTGCCATTCCCAGTGATGGAGGTGTGGCCACTGCCTGCCAGTCCCAGTGATGGAGGTGTGGCCCCTGCCTGCCAGTCCCAGTGATGGATGTTTGGTCTATCCCTGTCAGTCCCAATCATGGAGGTGTGGCCTCTCTCTGTCAGTCCCCGTGATGGAGGTGTGGCCTCTCTCTGTCAGTCCCCAGGATGGAGGTGTAGCCACTGCCAGTTAGTCCCACTGATGGAGATGTAAAGGAGATGTGACCATTGTTTGTCAGTTCCAGTGTTGAAAGTTTGGCCTGTGCCTGTCAGTCCCACTGATGAGGTTGTGACCTCTGTACTTATAGTCTCACTAATGAAGGTGTGGCCTCTGCTTGTCAGTCCCAGTGACAGAGGTTTGGCCTCTGCCTGTCAGTCTCACAGTTGGACGTGTGGCCTCTGCCTGTCAGTCCCAGTGAAGGAGAGCAGACGTTATTTTGTTTAGTTTTTTCCCTTGAGTGTGTGATTCAAAAAAAGTTAGAGAAGGCCGAGACAAATGGATTTGACTGATTTGGAGAAATGTAATTATCCAGCTCCCATGGGGTGCCAGTGTCAGGTAAATATAGCTCTTGTGCATGATAACGGTGAAAAAACACGTTAGTCACAGAGCTTCACTCAGAAACACATCACTGCAAATTTGTTCCAGAACTAAAGACGGCGATCAAAGGCTCATTGACCATCAACAAACAAACAATAACAATATATTCAATATTCCAAATGAAACGCACAAGTGTGAGTTGAGAGTTAGAAGAACCGAATATCTTACAGGGTTGATGGTGGATTGTGGATATGTCAGCAGTAATGCTTTAATGTTTACACTGTGCTATTTTCTTTTTTCCATTAAAAGAATGGCGTATATAGATAAAAAAAAAAAACAACACACACAGCTCACAGCAAAACCTATTGAGAGCCGTAGGAGAGAAGAGCTGCCGGTGTTTTTACATTTTCTCATGTAATTTGCGCTTTATCTTCTCGGATGAAGCAATAATCACCGTATGCATCTCACACGAACGTACGCCGTTTTGTCTCTTTGTCTCTCTCGCGCTCATTTACTGTTGTTTATCCGTGTTTAGGAGAGAACACAAAAACACACAAAACAACACACGTACTGGCAGTATGAATGACCTGCAGGCAGGTATATATGAGTTTGTGGATTATATTATGCACAGTGAGGCCATGGGGAGCCATGACTCACCCTCGCACAATTACAACACTCTCGATTTCTCCATATGATCACTATCTCTCACTAGAGCCGTTCCATCGTGCATCCTGCGTTCATCTCTTTGTCATTCAAAGCAGCAAATAGACGGTCATGTCCTAATCAAAGCAGTCATTATTAAACTCTCCTCTCTCTCTCTTTATCTCTCTCTCTCCCTCTCTCTCTCTCTCTCTCTCTCTCTCTCTCTCTCTCTCGCTCTGTCTCTCTCTCTCTTTCGTACAGCCTGCAGCAGTGCTCCCATCAACATGCAAGTTCAGCCTCTGAATAAAACAGCCCTGGTGGTGCGATGGTCCCGGCCCGAGATCATCTATGACCCGCCCATCATCAGCTACCTCATCTCATACAGCTGGACCCGAAACGACGAGGAGTACGAGGAGACATACTTCAAAGGAAGTGATCAAAAACTGGTGAGTCCACAGTGTCAAACAACTAAATAATAATACATTGAAAAATCCTCTACAAATAAAATTGTCAGTAATGGTTAATTGGACAAAGGTAAAAAAAAAACCTTACCACCACCATCACACACTCGCGTTGCAAAAGCGATTATACACCTGAATGAATTAAAATGTGGCGCGTGAGAACGTGCATTACCGATGCGTGCAGTTACGATGAATTAGGAGCGTTCCTGTACGCATTTAATTTCATTTCTGTCACATTAGAAATGCGTCTGTTTATTCGCCAGTCGAATGTAAAATGAGGAAAATATTACCGAGGACCTGGAAAAGTGTAATGTGACTCCACAAGGGTGCATATTGCAGAATATAACTCACTCCACACTCGGATCATTCTTCATTTCACAGTTATTTTTACCAGCAAAAGCCTACTGATATACAATCTTGTCAAAGGGGGTCTGGCCAAGAGTCTAGCATAGATTGAATTCTTTGTTTATGTGCTAAGAATTAAGAGCATTGTGCTCAGGTAGTGAGGGTATTATTTCGTTTGAAGGAGTCCAGGGATGTTTCTTTCTGTGGTTAATGCCACCGTTTTGAGCTCTGGATCAGTGGTGTACGAAATACACAAACCATGTACTTGTGTTGGAGTAAAATATGACTCGAGTAAAAGAAAAAGTTTTTCAAAAACTTTCACTTGAGTAAAAGTACAAAAGAATTTCCTTCAAATGTTCTTAAGTATCCAAAGTACTATGATTTATTATGACTATAAATGTATTATAATTTTTCTCACAAGACTGTGAAAAGACTCTGTTACTCTTAACACAACAATCTATTAATGTTCATATAAATGAGTCAAACACTGATTGATCTATTCAAATTATCATGAGCCCCACAATCTTCTTTTCAACTATTTCATAAAAATAATGCAAATAAGGCCACGGGTGGTGTAGCGAGTTCGAGTCTGGAGTTTCTTCCATCATTTATTCCTCTCTGAATGTTCTGCTTGCTGTTGAACTGACGCTGAACCGGGAATACCACCATGCGGTGCTCTACACCGATTAGTGGATTGCTGCGTGACCAGTTACGTTTTTATCCTCATAAATAAAATTAAAAACGACTGATTTCACAAAATGTAGTTGAGTAAAAAAAGTACGATATTTGACTTTAAAATGTAGTGAAGTTAAAATCTCCACAAATGGAAATACTTCAGTAAAGTGCAGATACATAAAAGCTACTCACAGTGCAGTAACAAATATATTTTACTTTGTTACTGTCCACCATCGTTCTGTATACGACTATTGAAATTTACCCCAATTGAGGCAATAAAGCCACGATTGTATTAAACAAACATGTCTACTGCTGTAAGAGTAACTAGCTAACATCTGCTAGGTTGCCACAACCAAACACATGCAAAGAAACATGTGATAAAGAATAAAATCTTAGCTGGAGTAAATAAATGTGTGATTTAAGAACTCGGTCCCTCTTCATTATTTTCTGGTTACGTGGTCACATTCAGTGGATACATTTTTTAGCATGTCTGCAGTCTTGATCCGATCCAGAAATCCTGTGCGCTGATGTTTGACTTCACTGAATATGAATGAAAAAGTGACCGAAGCGTTTGGTTACCATCAGTGAGCAGCGTTTCATGTGTATGTATATGTGTAACAGCCGAGAAGAACTTCTAAAAACACTAAAACGTCATTTGTTATTGAGATGTGTGCAAGAAAAAAAACAAAACTATTTCTGTTTAGGAAATAGAAGTTGTAGGGGGGAAAAGCAGTCTTGGAAGGCTTTATTTGATTAAATCATTTGCCAGTTTCGAATTCACTTTACCTTCTTCTTTTTGGCATGATTTCATTTTAGGAGAGAGCTTCAGGAACACAAGGTGCTCAAGCCAAGCTTGCCAAGTTCTGCTTTTTTGCAGTTGCTCGTGTTCCCTATACACAGTGTGTGTGGGTGTGGGTGTGCAGGTGCATTTGCGTATTAATCTCATATACGTGTGCATTATATCTTCCAACTGTACCACAGATCAATGACTTAATGCTGCTTATGCTGAGCCACTCCGCTTTGATGCCATTAATCTTACATTCGGCGCTGCTGAAGAATAAATTAGAATAATGCAGACCTTATAGGCATTCAGGCGCTAATACAGTATTCATGCCGCTCTTCTCCGTCGCCGTTATCTTTGAAGTAGCGCATTAGGCACATACACAATAACCCGCTCACACCTGCGGCCACACCTGTAGTCATTTGGATGCCGCCGTAATTATCCAATGACGCGTACTCCATCTCGTCTGTAGAGCTAAAAAGCTTCAATCAGTCCAGCTGCAGATTATCCAGTGCATTTCTGGACATTAGCGAGGAAGGGGTCTCGGCAGGAGCACCCGACCTCCATGTTTAGCTTTCGCAAATACTAATGCAGTATTCGCAAGCCTCGGAGCACTCAAGTAGACGGTCCAGATTTTGCACGTGGTTTTATTATGTAGCAGTTAAAAAAGTTAGAGGGGGGGGATTAATGAGGGGACGCAATTGCCGATTCCCTGCTCCTGGGTGACGAGAGGTAGGGATGTTTTCTTTCTCTTCTTTCTTAAGCTTTCCTCTGCGTGATCGGTAATAAAATCACAAGCGCCACGGAGACCTTCTCCCCATCCACATCTGCCCACGAACCACATCCCTTCTGTTGCTCTACCTCTCTGTTTCTCTCAGCCTTTCTCAGCTGCTCTCAACTCCCTCTCTCTCTCTCTTTCTCTCTCTCTCTCTCTCTCTCTCTCTCTCTCTCTCTCTCTCTCTCCTTTTCAGAGCTTCATTTCCATTTTTATTCTCAATTTCCTCCCAAGACACTGCAGTTATCTGGGTCACATTAGGGACCGCTGTGGCTTTATGAAGGTGGGAAAAAAATAAAAACTTCGTCCAAATCAACGAACAATCCACTCAAGATCTGACGGCTTTTCCAGCACCATCGTATGAGGTGGATAAGCCGATTTTACAAGGGGGTAAAAATAAGCTTTCCTCTGCGTGATCGGTAATAAAATCACAAGCGCCACGGAGACCTTCTCCCCATCCACATCTGCCCACGAACCACATCCCTTCTGTTGCTCTACCTCTCTGTTTCTTTCAGCCTTTCTCAGCTGCTCTCACTCTTACTACCTCTCTCTCTCTCTCTCTCTCTCTCTCTCTCTCTCTCTTTCTCTCCTTTTCAGAGCTTCATTTCCATTTTTATTCTCAATTTCCTCCCAAGACACTGCAGTTATCTGGGTCACATTAGGGACCGCTGTGGCTTTATGAAGGTGGAAAAAAAATAAAAACTTCGTCCAAATCAACGAACAATCCACTCAAGATCTGACTGCTTTTCCAGCACCATCGTATGAGGTGGATAAGCCGATTTTACAAGGAAAAGAACCTCTTTAGCGGTATTAAATCGTGCAGGACTGAAATAGAACAGAATTGGCTTGATGTGAAATTCAGGATGAGGTGTGAATCCTCACATGGTGGTGTGATGCAGGTACGCTTGTGGTCACTGCTCCTACATGATGAGGAGTGAAGTGTTAGTGTAGGTGTGGTTTGGAGCAGGGAGACTGCATGAAGAAGGAAAAGAGGTTGCTGGGCAGCTGTAGGCAAATAATCCTCTATAACTACAGCATGAAATTGTATTCCTTTGCCCAAATTGTTTTATCAAACAAATTAGATCCTGTTGTATGGCTTGTTATAACAAGCATGTCTCGTTAGAAAGACATCAGAAAGAGGGCTGTCCTGAATGTTACACTGTAGACTCCTTCCAAAAATCCTTAAGTAACATCATACTAAAAAGTCCAGAATATACCAACAATCTTATTTTTGTTCATTTCATTTGTTATTCATGCTATTCAGACTGATAATCTGCTGTGTACCTGTCATATGACCCTGAAACCCTTACATTTGAACTCTGATCTGTGTTCTTCCTTAAAGGTCACATGACTAGATAAACAAACATTTGCACTAAAGCTAAGTTTGTCCAGGCAATGTGACTTTTATTCACGAGTCAATATTAGCTCATAGGTCTCATCCATAATGCTGGAATTCCTTAGAAATGTCATATGCGAAAAGGGCTGCGTGATATCAGTCTTATTATTTGGCTCTAAATATATTTACATTAGAGCTCATTTGCATTTTCTAGTAAAATCAACTAAGGCACTTGTTGCTCTCTATATTGCTCATAAACTCAAATTATACTCCATTACTTGTCATTGTGGCCGATGAGCTCATTTATTTTCCTCTGGATTTATTCTGGATCTTAATCTCTATCTTTTACCTTTGTCTCAATTCATGACACTTTTTTTCATATTAAATAATACATACGGCACCGTGTACACGCACAGTGTGTGGTTTGTAAATCAGCATTTCCCTGTTCAGGTTTGCAAAAAATATGAGTTAATTTTCCTGAAATGACTGGGTGTATAAATGAACAGCCCACCCAGCGTGGGGCCAGCTCTATCTCTCTCTCTCACTCTCGCTCTTAATCTCTCTTTCCCACTCAGTGAAGCTTACAGGCCTTAGGGACAATGAAGGTTACATGAAGCGAGAGAGAAAGATGGAAGGAAAGCACTAGTGATATGTGAAAAAATTGCTATTTCTATTGTATATGGCTGATTTCTACCGCATGCATACACACACTATATCCACAAAAGTTTGGGGAACACCTGATCGTAAGTGCGACCATTGGTGAACATCCGGTGTCAGATGTAGTCTACATTTGCTGTTGTGAACAGTACACCTCCACAATGATGGAACTGTAATGAATAGACAATCGGTGCCATTCAGATGAGGATTGGTTCCCTATTTGACTCTGGGTCTTCTCAAGCTTTCCTCTAATGTCGTCTACGAGAGTTTTTCCATGACATGGCTTGCTCATTAGGGATAAACCTAAAATCATGAGAAACAAACTTATAGGCACTAAACATATACATTCTTTTATACAACTTTATAACTTCATTAACTCTGAGACAATGTCCATTGTTAAAAGCGCCGTACGAATAAAAATGAATTGAATTGAATTGAACGAGAACCTCCACTCTCCAAGTGAGATGTTCCACTAGATTTTGTTTGAGGAGATTTGTGCTCATTCAGCCACAAGGGTGTTAATAAAGTCAGGTACTGATGTAAGTAAAGAGGCCTGGGGTGCAGTCAGTGTTCACATTCATCAAGGGGTTGAGTTCTGTACTGCTCTATAGCACGCCACTCGAGATCTTTCACTCTAACCCGTGTAAACACAGGAAGACCAGAAGTTGTCACTGACGATCCAAACCAAAGCAGTTTTTTTTCCTTCTGGGGTGCAGTGCAGCAATCCAAATGCTGGCTGGCTTTCAACACCTCTTTAAAGAACATACAGGGTGAAAATAGTTTTGATAAAATAGTAAAAGGCTGTGTGGATGTTAGCTTGTTGTTCCTATCCTCCCTTTGTGTTGTGAATCAAACGCACCCCGTGCCTTTGTGAAGATAACACGCTCACATCACACACTCCTCTTACAGGAAGTGCTCCCCTGCTCTGCCTCCGAGCCCCAGGAGAGCCCGATGCTGCACTTATTTCCAGCATGTTTGTCTGTGTGTTACAGGAGGCTGTTATCAAGCCAGTTTCACCAGACGTGCTGTATCTCTTCCGAGTCCAGGCAGTGTGCTTGAACGACAAGCGCAGCGACTTCAGCCAGAGCATGTTGTTCAGAGGTAAATACACGCACACCGACAGCCAGACATACATACACACACACACACAAACACACATTTGTGCTCTTAGAATTTATTGGTCACATCCATATGTTTGCTTTGTCGTTACAGCAAACACCACCAGAATATTTGAAGGGACGAGGATCGTCAAAACAGGAATGGTAGGTTCATCCCTGTCCAGCAGGTGGCAGCTCTTTTTCCCTTTTTCATATATACACACACACACACACACACACACACACACATAAATTTTGAGTCTTCCAACCGAGAGTATGAGGACAAATAAAATGAAAGCGATACGATTGAATCATGAGGTGTTTTTTACATCTAGAATAATCTTGAATGCTTATCCTTATAAATACATAACAGCTAAGTTTCAGTTTATTTTATTTATTTTTTAATCTGTGCTCCGTACATTGCATTAGAAGGTATAGACAGTCACTCTGACATGTTTTCCTGTACTGAAAGAAAAAATGCAGGCTCTCAGGCATTTGATGGCAGCCCTAATGACAGCCATAATAACCACCCATAGACTTCCATTATAGTGTATTTTTGTCTACAAAAAATACTTCTTTTTTTTCAATACATCGAGACTGCACGAAAACACCATATGATAAAAATGTCTTCTAAAAAGAATAATTTAATATGTGACTGAAATGACAAAAAACTGTCTAAATGTACTGCCACAGTGTCTGTCAGAAGTTTTCCGGT
>MU558692.1:3468520-3471398 GCA_024362625.1 Silurus asotus | reverse complement strand
CAACCCCAAACCATTAACTTTCTCCCTCAGTGTTTGAGTGTAAATGTGAGGCAGCTTATCTTCTCTCCAATTCTGGTGTGTTTATGTCTTTTTTGTTGAATATAAGCAAAAGGAACATGCATGTGTCCCAAAAATGATAAATAAAGGTGTTTCTGACAGGCACTGTGAATAATAAATAAAAGAATATCTCTGTAGGACCTTTCCTACATGCACAAGTGAGATACCAAGATCATATTATTAATGTTCTAATAATTCAACTAATATTTCACCCAAAAAATACGGATAAAAAATGTATTACGATATTGTTGCATTTATTTCTATTCATACAAAATATGAATTCATTCAATCTTGTCTCTTACACACATACACACACCCACACACACACACACACACACACTCATCTGCTCGTATTTATTTCTTGTAGCCTACAGTGTCTCCTGCTTCTTCGGCCGACATGGCTCCCATTAGCTCCGGTTCGTCCACCTGGACCTCTTCAGGCCTGCCTTTTTCTTTCGTCTCCATGGCGACTGGCATTGGACCCTCTTCCAGCGGTAGCCAGGCTACAGTGGCATCTGTGGTAACCAGCACTCTCCTGGCAGGGCTGGGCTTTAGCGGCGGTGTCATTTCCTCCTTCCCCAGCTCCGCTTGGCCCAGTCTCCGCCCCCCGGCCCAAACTCCACCGACTACTGCACCCACCGAACAAGCTTCTCCCACCACCACCCCGGAAAATGCCCAGAACCAAGGGTCAGATGACAACGCCAGAGGTGAGAACACCATCAATACGGAGGGTGAGGAGGGTGAGAGGGAAGGCGAGGAAGAAGAAGAGAAGGACGAAGAAGATGATAAAGGAGCGGAGGGCAAAACCGCGAAGAACGCCCCAGATGACGTCCAGACGCAGGTGAACAGTTCAGCAGACCAAGAGCCACCCACAACAGCGCCCGACTCCACTGCCAAGGAGAAAGGAGGAAGAAAGGAGGACAGAGTGATGCCATCCACTGTAACACAGGACACACAAACAGAGAGGACAGAGAACGAGGAGGAAGCCGCTGTGACCCCCAGCACAGAGTCTGGGATTGCAGGAAATGACAGTGCGGTGCTTCAGGTCCCAGAAGTCCCTCCGAAAAGTGGGAAAGGCAGCATGGGGGACAGGAGCCAGTGGCCCTTCTCCTTTCATACAGGTGAGAATGAAATCAGGATGAAGCCACTAGGGCCATCAAGTGGAAGATAAGTGATCTGCACATTAACTAATGAAACAAGGAAGCAGAACGTAAAACCCAAATATGGTGATGAAAAAGTTTATTATTACTATTTGAAGCTGGATATAAAGTGCCTGCAATTAAATGAACCAAAGCATAAAAAAGATTATAAAACCATTTAAAATCCTTTTATTTATTATTCAAGGACTGACATAACATTTTGTTTAAAGAAAAGTGCACATAAAAGCACTATAAATGACCCAGGCACAGAAAACATTTCTGTGTTTAATAAACGGCTAAATGATCATTTATAAAACATGGAAAATATATGATGGTAAGCAAATCAATATGGTACAGATAGTTCGCTTTCATTTCTTTGGTTTAGACAGACAGCAAGTCATAAATTGACTGAAGTGCCTCTGCCTTTCACAAACAAGCCTTTTTAGGGAAAAAAGAAAAGGTTACATAAAACCAGATGTTCTTTTCATGTTCAGTTTCCAGGAAGATGCAGCTCTACCTCTGCCATGTTGATCTGTATTCTGTGTGAATGTCAGGACACGCCTCAGTATCCGTAAGGTTGTTATACATCATATTCACTTAGCAGCAGTGGTGCTGAGAGAATACGCTCGAGCAACCGTATAGTGAGGAGAAATCAATCTACATATAAACTATTGGTCACATCCCTCACATTTCAGCATCCATTTTAGCATCTTCTCAAGGGACAATAATATAGAATTGAGACTTGGATATATTTTAGAGTAGTCAATGTGGCGCTTGTTCAGCAGTACAGATTTACTGTCCTCTCAAAATAACTCAACATACAGCAATTTTTGTCTAAATATCTGGCAACAAAAGTGAGTACACACTCAGTGAACGTGTCAAAACTGTGTCAGTATTTTGTGTGAGCACCATTGTTATCCAGCACTGAATTAATTCTCCTGGGCATTAAATTCACCAGAGCTGCACAGGTTGTTCCTGGGATCCTCTTCCACTCCTTCATAATGACATCACGGAGCTGCTTCAGGACACCCCACAGGTGCTCAATAGGGTTTGGGTCTGGAGACATGCTTTACCACTCCATCACCATCTTGGTGGTGTGTTTGGGGTCAATATTATGTTGGAGAAGTCGCAGTTTGGCCCAGTTTCTGAAGGGAGGGTGTCATGTTCTGCTTCAGAATATCATAGTACATGTTGGAATCCATGTTTCCCTCAAAGAACCGCAGCTCCCCGGTACCAGCAGCATCATGCAGCCCCAGACCATGATGTAACCACCACCATGCTTAACTGTAGGCAAGACACATTTTTATCTTAGTCTCGTCAGACCACAGGACATGGTTGCAGTAATTCATGCTTTTGGACAGGTTGTTTCCGCTTCTGCACCCTCTAAAGCAATGCTGGCAGCAAGCATGCGTCTGTTTTTGGAAGCCAACTTCTGCACTTGACGCACAGCGCGAGGACTCGACATCCTTGATTGATAGCCGGAACCCGTCCTGGAAAACCTCTGTACATATATTTAGTTATTATTGATGACTGTCGTTTTAAAATTGCAGAAATTTGGAAGACAAGCTGTAAACACAGTTTCCAAAGCAGATAAAACATGAACACACTGAGGAACGAGGCATCGTCATCCTCACAAATTCCTTGTTTTTTTTGTTTAAGAAATAAGAAAGCATTTTTATTAC
>MU558692.1:3463520-3466020 GCA_024362625.1 Silurus asotus | reverse complement strand
ACCATAGAAGCAGTTACCAAGGACCTGTTGCCGTGGCCTTCCTTCAGACTTGGTGAAGTAGGATCCTAAAGAGGTTTGTGGAGAGGAAAAATAAAGGAGATGGAAAGACAGATACAAAGCATGAGATAGATAGAGAGGGTGACAGAGATGGAGGATAGAGAAGTAAGAGACAGAGCCTGGAGATATAGAGTGAGTGATGTCAGAAAGAAGTAGGATAGAGAGAGTTTGAGCAAAGACAGCGAGAGAGAGAGAGAAGGGGAGATCTATGGGAGAGAGAAAGAGAGAGATAAAAAGAGACAAATGGATGATGGAGAGAGAGCGAGGAAAGAGAGATTGAGATGGAGAGAGATTAAAGTTTGGCAGTGAGAGAGACAGAAGAGGGTAGAGAGAGAGAGAAAAAGTGAAAGGATAAAGAGTGATAGAAAAGAGAGTACCGTACATCATCTGACATTTGACTGTGTGAGAAATCACATCCACAGTTTTGAGGTGCAGTGTGGCTTTTTTTTAGTAAGTGTTTTATACTACTTTATTTTGGTGGAAATGCAATTATAATATAATCCATACTATTAGATATAAATAAATAGACACACAATCAAAAGGATGCTTTTGAAGCAAATCTGTTTGTTTTCTGGACCATAAACGATTTCCAGAATTGATCCCGGGACAGAACTGAGATCTGAGAGCCTTCCACCTTAAAGAAATGACACACTGCTTCCTTAAAATGCGTTTCTTTTATTCTCTTTTGTGCGACTTCAGGAAAGTCTTTCCCGTTATTTCGAAGTTTTTTTGGACTTCTGCTCTCCCTTGGCACCTTCATTAGAAATAAAGAGGAATAAACACACTTCCTTTTCTCTGTCACCAGTCTAACAATTAGCATGCACTGCAAACAGAACGCGATTTTCTTTCTAATTAAACAATGCCCTTTTGTTTAAAAATCACAGTCTGTACCCACTCAGTGTGGAACACAGATTCCCCACATGTCTCTGATTGCCTTGGGGAAATGCGGGAAACGCTTGTTTTTTTGCGAATTAGTCCAAGATCTAGGTCTGCGCCATTTCAGTTTTCTGGGAATTTCTTTCCCTCAGCTGTGCAGTTTCATCTCCCAGAAGTGTGTCTTGTGCTCACTGGGTGTTGGCGTGTTTACTAAACAGCCCGGACTCAGCAACTCTGCAAGGAGACACAGCAGCTCATCTCCAGGTCACAGCTCTCTGCCCCGAGCGCACACACACACACACACACACACACACACACTCACCCATCTGCTCACACTTACTCAAATGGAGATCGGATCCTTCAGTCCATGCACTGGGGCGTATCTGTGTATGTTTATGTGCGTGCATGAGTAAGTAGGATGGTGTAATGAAGGTTGGGGTTTCTATGCAGATGTTTTAAAGTCTCAAAACACACACTCACGCACAGCTCTGTGCACACTTAGAGTGAGATTAGCCGTATTTAATGTCAATCTAACATTCATTGGCCAACCAGATTATGTTACATAACCCCTAGCATCTGCTCTGCTAAAGTCTGGATGCTTTACTGCACTTTTACTTTACTTATTAATGAGCCTCTTATCGATTTCTAATTAATTGTGATCGTTATTATTAATTCATAATCAGTTTGTGGCTTTAGAATTTAACATCCTAAAGAGAGCCAAAAGTACGAACTTGGGTGTTGTGTATAGTTTTTTTGATTCACGGTTGAAAAACTAAATGAATTACGATGCTTTCTTTCCTTTTCTGACTTAATATTGAAAGGGGGGAAAAAAACAGGAGAAATTGTCTCACACTGCTAAATATGATCGATGTCCTAAAGTGCACAATATTTCCAATGTAATTTCTCATACTGGGGGTAAAAGGAATTTCATTGGCTGATAAAAGTGATAAAATAATAAGAAGCAAACTAGAAAAGCATAATCAGAGATAGCAGGCAATCTAGTAGAACATGGTGCAGGGTGGGGTGGGGTTGTTTGGGGTTGTCCTGCAATGAGTGTGAAGATTCTGTTCACAGACTAACACTACACTATTAGAATAACAATAACAGACGACGGTTCGCTTTTGAAAAGTAGTGATCCATGTGAAGTTCTTGGAGTGAAACCCAAATGTTGGATGAAGCCACTTGTGGATTACGTGCCGATGGTTGATCAGTAATTTTACGTTCCGGGTTTGTTGAAGAGTGCCACAAATCCAAATTACTTAAATAAAAAATAAAAAACATAAGATGGCAAAAAACTATAAGTCAGGCGTCTTTTATTCATTTTACATATTTCATTAAAAAAAAAAAAAGAAAGAAAAAAACGAATAAACACAAGCTGCATGGACGTGCATAATTTCCAATATTTAATCATTTAAGAACTATTTTCTGGCTTTTAAATGCTGTAGAAATTGACATTTCAAATTAATACAATACATTGTACTGTATATACAATGTAGGAGTTGAGAGCAAAGTAGTCAAGTAGAATTTTAATGTAATTTCCATAGAAATAAATAAAACCGATAATATT
>MU558692.1:3391020-3458520 GCA_024362625.1 Silurus asotus | reverse complement strand
GTCATGTGTTATCATTTTCAAGACTTAAACATCTGCTATTACCTTACGTCCAAAAGGCAGAAAGAATGTATTGCACTTCTTCATCTGCATGCTTCTGTTATCTGGCTGTGTTGCAGACGACATGGAGGCGATCCCTGTAAAACAGTTCATCAAGCACATATCAGATCTGTATGCCAACAACCAGCATGGATTCTCTGAAGACTTTGAGGTGAGATGTCATGTGTCATGCTTTCTTGTACAGCCTACACACATACAAACACACAGGCCTTCTAATGACTTTAGTTCATGACATTTCGTCTTTGTCTGCGAACAGCTGGCATGTACACCGCGTGTGTTTGTGTCTCCACAGGCTTGAGTGTGTGTTAAGCATTTCTGGCAGAACGTCATTATAGGCCAGACTGGCAGCACTCTGTCAATGTGTCAGTAAATAGGGGTGTTTTATAGCCCTTCTGTGAGTGTGAGTATGTTTGTGTGTAAACCAGATGGTCTTGGACATGACCAGCCCTCGGTTGTAGCCTGCCTCGCCCAGGCCAGAAAATCATGTCACATCTGTGCCGAGCTGTCAGACCCTTCAGGCTGTATTAATATTAATCTGCAGCCGGATCACAAATGATCAGTAATCCACAGAGGCACGAGACCACACGTTTCCTATTATCAAACCGTCTGCTGTTTTATACCTAATAAAAAGAGGTGTCAAGAAATTTTATATTTGTGCACCCATGAGACAGGAAGAGTGAGTGTGACATTTTTAGTCACTTAGGTCATGTACAGTTCTTGTGTATTTAAAAACTGTATAATTCACACTTGTGATATCAGGAGATTGACCCGATACCTAAATCCTGAGGTGTGAACTGATGTAAATACACTGAGATGGAATTAGTGGGTCATGTTTGTTCAGTAATGGTTGGTCCTGGGTGGCAGATGTGATCAGACGTCTTCTCTTTCTGGAAAGTGTAAACTATTAAGTAAAAAAAAAAAAAAAGTGGCGGGTCCCGACAAAGAACGTTTCATTGACTAATATCAATAAACCCTTTTATTATTTCATAGCTGTGAATTGGAAAAAGTTTAAATTTTCTTTCTATTTATTCGCTAATGAGGTTCTTTGAGTAATTGTGAAATAAAAGATCCCTCTCGTTAAGATTTATTAAAAGAAAATGGTTGTTTCGCTTTGTGTTTCCTAAAACTTTTCTGATTTCACATCACTCATTCACTCATTGGGCTTTATGGTTATTTTTTTTACTTTTCTGGCCACTCTTTTCAGAATTGCCACTGTTTTGACCTAACCGGCTCTCAGGTGGGAAAGACTTTCAGACTGTGGCGATTTTAGAGCACGAATTGGATTGAAAAAAAAACCCTGTTTGAAATGTCAGTCAAACCACATCCTGCGAAAGTACCTTAGTCAGCAATTCGGCCACGGTGGTTAAAGCTAGGTTTGTTAGAACTAGGTCTTTAGTTAGGTTTTTAGGTCAAACACCTGCTAGCCTGGCATCAGATCTGCAGTTTGGACTGACCTGTTTTATACTTTAGCCATTGTGTTTTAAAGAAAGTGTCGTTAACATTTTAAAATAAAACTTAAAGAAAAAATCAACAGGTAGATGTGATCTCTGTTTTAGATAGACATAGTAAACTAATTAGGTAGCCAGGGTCTGTAAACATGTGTGAGTGGTAACACTAAGCAGCACTTTAATGAGCACAGAGAGTGAAGGTGAGTGTGTGGATGACATTTACATGCACGTACTTGTCTTTACAAACTCAGAGAAGGGGTGTCAGGGGGCCGTCCTGTCCTTCAATAGCCTTCTTATCACTGCCTCCTCCCTTCTTCCCCCCTGTACCTCTCCATCCATTATAGCAGAATAGGACGGAGCCAAACCCCCACTTTTGAGGGGAGCCTCTAGGGCCTCTAACAAGTGGCTTTGTGCTGCCCTGGCAAGAGAGAGAGAGAGAGAGAGAGAGAGAGAGAGAGATGTGGTTGGGGTGGCAAGAATTCAGGCTTGTGTGCAATCCAAGTGGGAGATTTTAAAGGGATTCCTGGGAAAAGGAAGAGGGTTTTAGGAGAGGGTGCCAGAAAGATTGGGGGGATATTTGGAGTAAGACGTTTTGTACTGGTGTCCTGCCAGTGTGTGCTGAGAGATAAAGGGAGGGGGAGCAATTATAGATGAATAGATCGAACAGGACAGAGTCCAAAGACTTAAGGAGGCAGAAGACATTTTGGGAAGATTTGGTGCAATGTGGTGCAAGACTCCACTGAATTAATCAAGTTTTATCCTCTGAATGATCCAAACATGGACTTTAGGGCCTTCTGTTGCAGATGAGTTACATCACACAAAATGCTTATAGATAATAAGTTACACATTATGCATTCAAATTTAACATATTTTCCTTTGCACACATGCAAGCTGTAATTTCTTACCATTGCACTTTGTTCAGCGCCTAGGTTCTACCTGGTAGTTGTTAGGTGCTATATAAATATAAATTAAGATTGAATCAAATTGAATTGAATATTTTTTGCTCCTGATTGTACCGAGGATTCTTGATGCACGAGGAGATGAGACAAAGGTCAGACTCTATAGTTTGTAAGCACACGCTAACCTTTCAACATGAAACCTAACGTTCCTATTTTTGTGTCAATGTGAGTGTGACATTTGGAGCATGTCGGCCAGTTGTCATTTGGTTTTACATTTGGTTTAACATTATGACATATTAAAAAAAATCTACTCACAAAAAACCCAGACATTTCCTGTATGAACTTCTCTAAACACCACTTTTGAACATTAATCGGGTTATACATGAGCCATCGATTTATTACTTACTATATATATAAATAAACTGTAACAACTCCTGAACCAATAAATCCCAAATTAAAAAAACACTGACTACATGTAATACCATGTGTGAGATCAGTAAATAAATAAACCCTAATACAAGAGCTGAAGAATCTTCATTACATGTCAACAAGATCATTATACCTGCAATATAATTATACTCTATAGCAAAAATACCATTGTGCTGGACGGTAGTAAAGGTCCACACATAATATATTCAAATCCCTGGTAACCAATGCCTGTTTTTCACCTGCAGGGATAATGATAACTTATATAGATAATGATAACATGGTTATATTATTAACCGAGTAAACAACCTCCAAAGCCACCGTCCTACGCCTCGGTTTTGTATTCTTGTTTTGGTCACAAAAATAGAGCAATCATAGGTTACTGCTGTCATGAAATCTCTAGTGTGTGTGACAGAGAGAGAGAGAAAATGTGTGTTTTCTGAGGTGTAGGCAGTTTGCAGGAAACAGATGCCACTTGCTAACTCTCTGCTGTTGCTGTCGCCTCCGGCAGTATTTTAAACGCCTCGGAAGTGTGACACTATCAGATCAGCACACCTCACTTCAGTATCACCCCTCATTTACAAACACACCGACACACACCCAGGGTATATCAGTGCGCATGCGTTTGGATACTACACAATCTCTCTGGCGTCTGAGTGGTCAGCGGTACTTACGTGTTAATGGGCTTGTGAAATAAAGATCATTTAGATAAGTGATATTTAAGTTTGGGGCTGAACTTCCCAGACTGTGGTGCTGTTTGAGGAGCCGAACATAGTCAAATCATTACTCAATAAGGTGGAGCATTATCCATGTAGAACTCATCAAGGGTTTGATCATCTAGTCAGGTTTAAGTGTGTGTAAAGTTTTGTATGTTGTACGAGTTGGTAAAAAAAAAAAAAAAAAACGTTTCGAGACACACCAACAGATGGCAGCACGAGGGTGCACGCACAGTCACAGGAAGCACCGACCTCATCAGTGTGCCAAAAAACACCTTATCCTGTGTAGAGTGGGACTTGTGCATTACCACGTCAAGTTAGAACAAAGAGGAAAACATGAAAATCTGCATGAACCTGGGCAAATCTCTCACGCATGAGTTTCTCGCCGGAACCAACACGATCTCACTTCCGTACACAACCTACTCGCGAGATTTGGCTGCTGTGCCAGACTTCGTGTGTGGGTGTGGGTGCATAACGCATTGAAATAAGCGAAGAGGATGGACAGGATTAGAAATTAGTTTATTATGGATATGGTGATGGAAGACATGCAGGTAGTTGGTTTGAAAGAGGCAGATGTAGAGTATGGAGATGGATAATCGGTTGTGGCGAACCCAAACTTTGAAGCACCCGAAAGAAGAAGAATTGTGAAAATCTGTGGAATATTATATATATATATTGTTTTTTCAATCAGTGTTTGGTGTATATAGAGTAGAAAATGTCACAATTCCACCAAATGAAGGTGTTTGAGGTCCTCCAAAGAGCACTGATAATTTATTCATATGGTCAACAGTAATTCACAAAACCTTTTTTTCACTGCTCATGTCTTCTTTTTATGGTGGTTATATAAATAATTTGAGGTGCTGAAGTTGTTGCCATGGCAACACAGTGAACCACACCTCCATGAAGACTTCCACTTTGAATGTTTGTAGATTTCTTTTTCGCCGTTGATGTTGGCTCGAAAATCTGCATATGAATAATGAGTATCTGCAGGATACTGAAGGCGGTGTGTGTTTGTGTGTGTGTGTGAGATGCTTTTGCACACTGTTCAGAATCATCATTTAAAATAAATAGAAAAGGCTGATGCAAGTGGGACAATGTAAATCATGCTTTTTGTTTTGTATGTTTTTTTATAATTGCCGTTCGTGTGTGTGTGTGTGTGTGTGTGCGTGTGTGTGTATGTGAAATTATAGGAAGTGCAGCGTTGCACAGCTGATATGAAGATCACATCAGAACATTCAAATCATCCAGACAACAAGCACAAGAACAGATACATCAACATTGTAGCATGTAAGTAGCCCTCCTTTTCTCTTTCTCTCTCTCTCTCTCTCTCTCTCTCTCTCTCTCTCTCTCGCTCTCTGTTCTGTATGCTGCTCACTCCTGGTGCCTCTGTCCCTTTCCAGATGATCACAGTCGAGTGAAGCTGAGGCCATTAGCCGGCAAGGACTCCAAACACAGTGACTACATCAACGCTAACTATGTGGACGTGAGTGTTTTCCTCAATGTCTGCTCAAAGTTTCACAAGAAATTTATCATCCCCAGTCATGTGGACATAACTGTTCATCACTACCATTATTCCTGGTTGTTTGTATGTCTCAAAGGGCCATATTTAAAATTGAGATAAACGTGTACAGAAGCGTAGTTCTGGCTGCAAGACAAATCATGGACTGTTTTTTTATAGCAACAGCTCATTCACCGGAAGTGATACTGTACGAAGGAATGGTTCGAACAATATACATCTAATAATAAATAGATATAAAATATATACAAGGACAAAAAGAAATGAAACATCACCCCACATCACCCTGCATCTTTAGGTTTTACAGCTTATTTATATGTTTTGATCTGTCCTTAAAAATCAAAGTGTGTAAGCTGGTTTGTTGTGTGTGTGCGTGTGTGTGTGTGTGTGTGTGTGTGTGTGTGTGTGTGTGTGTGTGTGTACATGTCTCTCAGGGTTACAACAAGCCCAAGGCATACATTGCTGCTCAGGGCCCCCTCAAATCCACCTTCGAGGACTTTTGGAGGATGGTGTGGGAGCAGAACACAGGGATTATTGTCATGATCACCAACCTGGTGGAGAAAGGACGGGTGAGTTCCTATGTTGCTCTCCTCATGGACCGGCTGGATCTTTGAAAATCTTCCTGATGTGCTCTGAAGTAAAAAAAAAACAGCTTTTTTGAGACTGTTAACAGTAGCGATCCTGTAGATCCTGTATATCCTGTTCTTTACATTCAGTTTTTGAATTTGGCAATACGAAAACCAAAAAAACAAACAAATATTTTACCAATTTTCAACCTAGAAAAGATTAAATGCAGACCAGAAAACATTCATACCCTGTATTTGGCTACAGCAGAAGTTTTTGAAAGGGACCCAATGAAAACAAAGACAAAAGTACCATTTAATAGCAGAAATAAACAGAATTTGACTATATAACGTCGGGAAGTTTTCACATGACGCTCATGATCTGCTTGTTAATTACTTTATATCAGACTCAGAAAGAGCCACGCTTTGCATTCTTTTTTGCAAATAATCGTAAAATGATATTGTATCTCTTTTCTTCATAAAAAAAACTTGCAAGCATTTAGCTGCAGCCATTTAGATGTTTTTGTTAAACATTACAACATTGGTGGGACTATTAATAATAATCTGATATCTTACAGTTTATTCTGCCCTAAAGAGACACTTATTGTTAGTATTCAAGCGTAGTTAATTACAGACACTGCAGAAGAAAATGATGGGGTGATAATGGGTAGAGTGAACTGTAATCTTTACATAAACCCTCAGAAGCGAGTGACGTCGTAAACAAAGTCGGTAATTAAACCTGACATGAGAACTGGATGTCGCTGAAGCCCTCGTGTGAGTTTGAGAGGAGAGCGTGTCTTGTATTGCAGAATCGGAACATTAAATCTGTCAGGCGGTACTTACAAAGCAACTTGTTTGGATGGGAATGTGTTTACGTGTGTGTATTTTTACATGTGTTTGTGTGTGTGTGTGTGTGTGTGGTACAGAGAAAGTGTGATCAGTACTGGCCGATGGAAAACAGCGAGGAGTACGGTAACATCGTGGTGACATTGAAGAGCAGCAAGGTGCACGCCTGCTACACGCTCCGACGCTTCACCATCCGCAACACCAAAGTCAAGAAGGTCAGCGTCACTCCCTCTCTCTCTCTCTCTCTCTCTCTCTCTCTCTCTCTCTCTCTATCTTTCTCTCTCACTCACACATTCACAGAGCAGCCAATCTGACCCGCACACACACACACACACACACACACACACACACACTCACACTGCACGCAGTACACTTTGATCCGATTAAATCAAAGCGTCCCGAAGACTTTGTTCAGACGAAGCAGGTGTGTCCACTTTGGGTTGGGAGTGAACTCTGAAGAGAAAGCGAGTCGATCACTGCTACTATTTGAGATATCTAGCTTGGAGCAGATGTTTAAGTAGAGATTAGAATTTGGGCCAGGTGAGGAGGGTGTGTGCTGTAGCTCACTGCTTCCTGGTGCTACAGGAGAACTGGAACAGATACGTATAAAGGATTTGCACTAAAATGAACACACTGCAATAATAAAAATGTAATAATGATGTGTACAGCTACAGAAATCAATATACACTAATACCTCAATACTTGATGATATTAATGTATACGATTTATAGTTTTAAAATAGACTTCATCATTTTCCAATCATATGTGGTTCTTTCCTGTTACCACAAAGATGGAGGCACACAATTGTATACGAATGTCGTAAAATTCAATTTTCCTTTCACAACATTAAGGGATGGCATGTCCTTGTTGCACATGAAGATCTGGTTTATTTGGGATTGACTGAAAGATCTTGAGTGGCCTGCTATAGAGCTTAAACCCTACTGAACACCTTTGGTATGATTGAGACCTTCTAACCACACCTACATCAGTACCTGACTTTATTAACACCCTTGAGTCGGAATGAGCACCAATGTCCACAAATAAACTCCAAAATCTGTTGGAACATCTTCCAGAAAGAGTGGAGGTTATTATAACAGCAAACCTGGACTAAAGGTGGAATTCGATGTGTTCAAAAAGCACATACAAATCTTAAAGGGTTTGCAAATATAGTATATAAGTAAAAGTTCCTGTTTCACTGTGATGGAATTGCTCTCAACATTTTAGCTTTGAGGAATTACAAGGCACATTTTGGCGTGAGATTTAGAGTGTGTAGTTAAGAGGATTAATTCTGCTGCATTACAGAAGTTTAACAAACACACATAAAGTGTTCAGCCAGCCATAATAATGGCCATTTGTATGCAAGCCTCTTCAGTATAGAGGAGGACCAGAGGTTAATCTATTTACTTTTCCACAATACATTGTTCTCTGTCATTATGGATTACGTATGTGAATGTCATTGTGTGCTGTGCTTCAGGACTGTGGATGTTTGATGTGGTGATGTGTGTATGTGTGTGTGTATGAGAGATGTATGTGAAGGAATTGTACATACAGCATGGGTGTGTATATAATGTTTTAAAGGTCAGAGGGGTGTAGTGAAAGTTGGTCTTTGTAATTTTGTGTGTGTGTGTGTGTGTGTGTGTGTGTGTGTGCATGTAGGGTCAGAAGGGCAGTGTAAAGAGTCGTCAGAGTGAGAGAACAGTAATCCAATATCACTACACTCAGTGGCCTGACATGGGCGTTCCTGAGTACACACTGCCTGTGCTCACCTTCGTCAGGAAATCTTCTGCAACACAGACACCGGAGATGGGCCCTATGCTCGTCCACTGCAGGTACGCGCACACACACACACACACACACACACACACACACACACACACACAGATGTTGTATACACATTTTAATTATACAGTGTAACAGCTAATAAAAATGCTCACTTATTAAAAGCTTTAATTTTTTATTTATGATACCAGTACTTTTTAACAAATGAATAAAAGCAATAAGGATGTTAAATATATGCTGAAAAAAAGCAACGATTTTGCAATAAGTGTGAAAGAGTTTGGATTCTTTGTGCTAAAATAAAAATCCTGGATAAATAAACACAAATTGACTGGTCATAAATTTGAACTAATATTATAACAAAATGATTTTTCTTTTTGTACAACTAAATATTAACAGCATTCGTTTGAGTCAGCGATTTCTAAGGTCTGTCCCGTCTAAAAATCTTAAATCATAAATGAAAGTGTAACACAGTTTGTACTATTAATGTTTGATAGGCGTGTACGTGTTTGTTTTTATGCAGATGAATACATGTGTACTATCAGAATAAAAAGTTACACATCAGTAATTGCAGATTGAAACATTAATAAAGATGAAGCTGAATGAAAAGGAACAGACCCAGATATATATAATATACACTGTAAATACACTGTATGCTGTATGTACATGTGTGTGTGTGTGTGTTTATTCTCCACAGTGCTGGCGTGGGCAGAACAGGAACGTATATCGTGATTGACAGCATGCTGCAGCAGATTAAGGATAAAGGCTCCGTCAACGTGCTAGGTTTCCTTAAACACATACGCACACAAAGGAACTACTTGGTTCAAACTGAGGTTAGACTCAGCAGTCTACTTTACATCGCTTTCACTTTCTTTGACACTCTGGCACATTACTTGAAGCTTTTGTTGTTGTTTTCTCATGTGTTCAGGAGCAGTATGTTTTTATACATGATGCCTTGTTGGAGGCCATACTGGGGAAGGAGACGGAGGTTTTGTCTGGCCAGCTGCACAGTTACGTCAACAGCATCCTGACCCCTGGCCGGAGCGGCAAAACCCGGCTCGAGAAACAGTTCAAGGTCAGACCAGCCTCTGAGACTTCTCCTCATTTTTTTCTTTTTATCCACACATACATATGAAGATAATGGATTACATGGATTGCACTGGAAGATGCCCTGCTATAGAGCATTGACCTCAACCGTACTGAACACCATTGGGATGAATTGGAATTCTGCACCCCCAGGCCTCCTCACCCTACATCAGTATCTGACTGTACTAAAACCCTTGTGAATAAATGAGCACAAATCTCCACAAGCACACATAATCTACTGAAGCATCTTCTCAGAAGAGTGGAGGGTATTATAAGCACATATATGATTAATAAGATGCCAGATATTTTTATTCTAAGCAGCCAGAGCTGAGTTTTAACAGCCCATCAGTGGCCAGTTATGATATATAATGTGTGTGTATATATATATATGTGTGTGTATATTAATATGAATGAATTAAAAGTGGATTTTCATTTTCGTGCCACAGGGGCAACCCGAGTGTATTTTCTCTGTGGAAGACAGAGGGTATGTGCGGATTGTGGATTGTGCTCTAATTTGAATCATTTTCCCTTTCACACACACACACACACACACACACACACACACAACGCAGTCAGTCCCCTGGTTATGTGAGATCGGGGGTGTTCGTGCAGAACATTGCGAGGCTCCATGCTTTAATGTAATTAGCCTTGAGGCTGAAGTTCATCTGTTTGTCTCTTCTGCGTCTTTCCACAGAGATGTTTCCTCTTAGATAGCTATTAAATAAGCCCTGTTTATTTCTTTTCCTTGTCTATAAGTAGATCTTTATTAAAAGGCTTATGTGATGTGCTGTATTTTTGTTTGCTGTATTGAAGCCAAGCTGAAACGAGGTCAAATGCATGCATGTTATCGTTTCACATTTTGTCTGCCACGTGGTTTTCTATCAGGCATTAAAGCAGACGCACAAAATCATTTAACCTATTTAAGATGATAAAAAAAAGATGATTTTAAATATTTTTAATACTCATACGTTTAATATTCTTTTATTATGTCAATAAACTCCATAGTGAGTTATAGATTTTTTTTTTATAATTCATATGTAGGCATTTCCTTGTTTTTTTTGGATTTGGAAAAAACTAAACATAGCATTGTCGTTTGTTTTTTTTGCCCCTGTAGCTTGTGACTCAGTGCAATGCCAAGTTTGCGGAGTGTTTCAGCGCACAAAAAGACTGCAACAAGGAGAAGAACCGCAACTCCTCTGTCGTTCCATGTGAGTGAGTCACAGCTAAAGGATTTTTTATCTTACGCACCGCGGGTTCACGGCGATACTTTATGGTTGCTATGGTTACTGTACGTATAGGCTATAAACTATAATAATAGTTTTATTGCTGTGTTTTATTGTACCTATGTTTCTGACCTAATTATTTACGGCATAGCAACAAGCTCCTGACAGCCGTAGAAACTGACACCAGAACAAGGAGTCTGTTGTGTCATCCATATAATACTATAAAGGGCTTGTTTAAAGGTTTGGAATAAAAAATAATTTAGTCTTGTTTGATATTGAAGTCCCGTCTTATCCCTAGTGAACATTAACCATCAATCCACTATAAAGTTGACCAAATGACCAAGGCATTGTAGTGCATTTCTATCACAGAAAAGTGTAAATGTAAATTTTGTATTAAGTAATTGCCCGAGGTATGAGGACACCCAGGGGTTCCTTCAGGCACAGTCAAGGGGATCTGTACATTTTGTAATTTGTGACAGGTAATGATATTCTCTCTATGAATAATGTCAAATAATATTTAATAACACTTTAAATAAACATGAGTGGAGAGGATCTGTGTAATTTTTTTCTGCATTAAAGGGAAAAGTGAGAACTTCTGATATATTGTAAGATACAGTATACTAGCCGTCATATATCTCAGAAATGGATATCATCGTGGCCATAATAGTAGGGAAACTATAAATTGTCAAAATTATTAACAGACTTGCTAATAAACCGTATTTGTGTAGCATTTGAAATTGTCTTTTTGTTGTTTCGCTGCATCCTACGCTGTCTCCGGTTAATAAACCTGTCTGTGTGTTCTGTAACCCTCCCAGCGGAGAGAGCGCGCGTCGGCCTGGCTCCATTTCCTGGAATGAAAGGCACAGATTACATCAATGCCTCTTACATCATGGTGAGTGTTGGTCTATATCACCCTGTCTTGTTCAGCATGAACTCCAGCTGTACACTAATCAGTTGCAGCACATGTAGGGAGACTTTCTAGGGTTCTTCAGCTGTGGAGTCAGCATTTCTTTACAACGCGTGTCTGCTGCTTTGTGTTGCGTATATATTCATTGAAATCTTAGACCAACAATGAAAGACCAACGTAGACAAAGTTATATAAAGCAAATCTAGAAAAGTATACAATAAAATATTCTGGATCTATTGATAAGAATCGAGAAAAGACTGGAATAAATGCATAAAAACACATAATACTCGAATGGTTGTAGTTACTTATAATGACCTGTAGATGGCACAAGGTTTAAAAAGAAAAGAAACTGATGACAATGTCCATTGTTAAAGCATTATACAATAAAAATTCATTGAATCGAATTAAATCGAATTAAATCCCGCTCGGCATTTTGTGTAATGCGATTGCTCCAAGGACACCTTAAACATGATTTTTCGACAAATAAGTACTATTTATTCCATAACGCGATATTTTTGCTGTACCCTTATTACTTCTTCTGATCAGTCTTCATTGTTTCCTCGAAATCTCCCGTGCCGTCCTGCAGGGTTACTACCGCAGCAACGAGTTCATCATTACCCAGCATCCTCTGCCTCACACCACTAAAGACTTCTGGAGGATGATCTGGGACCATAACGCGCAAATCATCGTCATGCTTCCTGACAACCAGGGGCTGGTGAGTAACTTGAAAACTTTGTAATGCGAATGAATGCTGGGGAAGTGAACAGTGTAGGTTAAAGTTATATGTCTGAAGAAATACGATTTACATTTCTACCAGAGCCAATTACATTCGATCTTATTTATACATGGGGTTAAGGGCCTTGCTCAGGGGCCCATTAATAGCAGCTTGGTATGGCTGGGATTTGAACTCATGACATTCAGGTCCAAAGCCCAATGCCTTTACCAATAATGTACCACCTCCCTGAGCACACATGGTATCAAAGTGGTGGTTTTATGTGGATTAAAAAAAATATAGCAACAATTAAGTGAGTAAACAAGGCTCAAATTCATGTTTGTTTACTAATCTGTCCTTTCCCTGTGGTGTGTGTGTGTGTGTGTGTGTGTGTGTGTGTGTGTGTGTGTGTGTGTGTGTGTGTGGTGCGTGTGTGGGACGGACATAGGCTGAGGATGAGTTTGTTTACTGGCCGAGTCGAGAGGAAGCCATGAACTGTGAAGCCTTCACCGTCACGCTCATTAGCAAAGACAGACTCTGCTTGTCCAACGAGGAGCAGATCATCATTCACGACTTTATCCTGGAGGCTACACAGGTCTGTGTGTGTGAGTGTGCATGCCTGTGTGTGCATGCGTGTGCGTGTGCGTGTGTGTGTGTGTGTGTGTGTGTGTGTGTGTGTGTGTGTGTGTGTGTGTGTTTTGGTTGAATAATTATTTCTAATTGCTCAAATCCCACATGAGTGTTTTAACTGTTTATTTTACTAGGATTTGTGTGTGTGTGTGTGTGTGTGTGTGTGTGTGTATGTGTGTGTGTGTGTGTGTGTGTGTGTGTGTGTTAGTCTGCTTCCCTCATTTCCCATGTGTCTACCTGAAGACTCATACACATCTTCAATTTTTTTTTTCCATCTAAGGATGACTACGTGCTGGAGGTACGACATTTTCAGTGCCCAAAATGGCCCAACCCGGACGCACCCATCAGCAGCACATTCGAGCTCATCAACATCATTAAGGAAGAGGCCATGACCCGAGACGGACCCACTATAGTGCACGACGAGTGAGTTTCAGGCCACTTTGTGTGTGTGCAATAGTGGTGGACAAAGTATACAAAGCATGTGTTTGAGTTAAAGTAGAGACACACTGGGTAAAATATGATTCCAGTAAATGTAAAAGTGCTCCATTCAAACTTTCACTTGATCAAAAGTTCATAACAGATAAAAAAACAAGTTCAAAAAACAAGTTCATAACAGAGCTCGATCCTAATTGGTAGATCAGATTGGTGGGTTAGATCTGCTCGATTCTGATTGGTGGATTGCAGCGTGTTTGACCAGTTACGTTTTTATCCACTCGGAAATAAAAAGGAACGACTGATATCACACAATGTAGTTGAGTAAAAATTACGAAATTCGACCTTGAAATGTAGTGAACTGAATTTAAAAATCTCCACAAATGGAAATACTTCAGTAAAGTACAGATACGTGAAAAAGCTACTCACAGTACAGTAATGAATTACATTTACTTTCTTGCTGTAATGTACATCACCACTGGTGTTCATTACTGACCTTTGTGTCTTGTTTATTAAAAGGATTTAAAGGTTTGTCCACTAGAGAGCAGGTCTGAGCCAAAAGCCATTTGATTGTGTGTTAAAACGAACTCTTAAGTTTCTAATCTCAGTCACCACCTCATTTCTGGCTTCTGTCCAGTCACAGGATGAGGTTTTAGTGCCATCATCCATCCCCTATGCCCAGACAGAGACAGGAGGGAGAGGTGTCCCTAAAGACACTAGTTTCATTGAGATGGAGTGATCGGGATTCCATCAACATAGAGGAGACATGGCCTTAAAAACAAAACTCTTTTTTTTTTTTCGATCGCAGCTGCTGAAACAACATTATCCTGACAAACATGTCCCTTCTATTAGAAAATGTGCCGCTAATTAAGACAGCCATCTTTGCTAAACCTCTTAGGGGTGATAGCATAGTAACAATACATCCACTAAAAAGCCCAATTAGTCGTTCTCGCTTTATCAGATGAGACGAGCGGTACTTCATTTACATAATGAATAAACATGAGGGGAGCCCCGGTGTTGTGCTGTTGTTCGGGCTTTTTTTGTGCTAAAGTGGTGTGTGTTGAAATTAAAGGGACACTCATTACGTGTAATTGGATCACAGCTCCTTCAGGTGTTGTATACTTGAAACAGTATAAGAGAAAAGCTTCCCGTAAACATTCGGGTTTCACACCGTAAAGCTTTTTTGCCTGTGTACGTGTGTGTGTGTGTGTGTGTGTGTGTGTGTGTGTGTGTGTGTGTGTGTGTGTGTGTGTGTGTGTGTGTGTCATTTGAAGGTAAAGAAACTAATTTTACAACCAGAGGCTACTTTTTGCATTAGCAAGGTCTCCAGAGTGGCGTTTTTAAGGCACAGTGCCAGCATCATAAATAACAGAAATACAGGAACTACATACACTTGGCTCAACTCCCTTCATTAAAAGCTTAGAAACCGCTTTAAGTGTATTTTTTCTAGGAAGTATGCACTTATCGAATCATCTCAAGTATATATAGTTATATATAGTTAAATATATATATATATATATATATATACAGGGAGTGCAGAATTATTAGGCAAATGAGTATTTTGACAACAAAAAAAAAGAAAAGAAAAAAAAAAAACCTAAATAAATATAAGAGGTTGAATTAAAACCTTCAATGCAGCAGGCCATACAGGTCATTTAACCCTCTGGGGTCGACAAAAGCGCCGGCGCGTTCCTCATAAAGCCAAAACAAACTTAAATTTCTGTCTTTTTTGATCGTACAGATAAGAGCAATACATCATTCGAATCTGTACAGGGTCTTTTTTATGTGTATACACTACTAACAACCTCAAAATGCGGTGCTTTTGTCAAAATAAAGAAAACTGACACGGGGTGCTCTGTGCCATCTCTCTCTCTTTATCTCTCTTTCTCTCTCTCTCTTTCTCTCTCTCTTTCTCTCTCTCTCTCTTTCTCTCTCTCTCTGTGTCTGTCATCTTTCTTCACAGACACCCAAAAACAAAACGAGCTGAATCTCAGTGAATCGAAAACAAATATTCTCTGATTATGTAATTATGTCAATTATGAAAGTTAGAAGAGGTACAGTTTCTCCGGTGTAACCTCATTAACCGTCCGTGGGGAAACATAACAAAAGTCCGGTGTCCTGATGATTTACTTAATTCAAAACACCGTAATTACTTTAAAACATTTACAAGTATATTTTGTCTTCGTTCTTTATTTTCGGTTTGGTTTCACAAATGATAAACATACATTTACATAAAGCATCCATATTTGTCCTTGGCCATGTTGATTAGAGTAGTAAAAACTTGAAAAGTATTCATTTAAGGTACATTTAGGACAGATAAAAAATGTGCGATTAATCGCGAGTTAACTCGTGACATTAATCACTTTTAAATATTTTCATCGATTGACAGCCATAAATATATCTATATATAATGTTGAATTCAGATTTCAGAGCTGAGGTTTAATGGCCCAACAGTTTACACATTGATCACAATAGGCTCATATCAGGGAGGTGATCATTTAGGCAATAGAACAGGCTGATAATAAGGTTTCAGTGACATAAAAATCTCATTTATGCTTTCAGTGATGAATGTTAATCATATTCAGCAATATATGGCATGTAGGACATTGAGACATATTGTTCTGCGTGTAATAAAAGCAGGTGCAGTGACAGCAGAACTGGCTTTGAAACCAGCTGAGGACATTGCAGCACATACGCCTGCTTAGAGGGGCATTTTTTAATCGAAATAACATCACTGAACTTATTTATCTTAATTTAAGGATTTGCGGTTGGCTCGGTCTTTACACATGACAAAAAAATAATAAATCATTTGAAGCATTTAAAATTTCAGTATTACCACCGTGACAAATGTTCCTATTAGCAAAGCGTAAAGCTCCCATATTAAATAAAAGTAAAACGGATTCTTAATCTGTGAATCAGCAAAACACCAATAATCATGAGCAGCTTCAAATAAAAAGAATAAATTACATTAAAAACTCTCTTACAGAGCAGAACGTTTAATAACCCCATATGATCCCTGTAAGGAAGTTAGTGTTTATTCTGAGATCTTTCCTGCTTTGCCTTAGCCGTGTTTTTTTGTACGGGTGGGTTGCCAGGTATGGAGCGGTATCAGCGGGGATGTTCTGCGCCCTCACCACTCTGAGTCAGCAGCTGGAGAACGAGAACGCCGTCGGCGTCTATCAAGTGGCCAAGATGATTAACCTCATGAGGCCTGGGGTCTTCACCGACATTGTGAGTGCGGTTCGAAGAGCACAAACACATAAACACAGGAAGCTTTCACACACGTCCCATTCAGTCCATTTCGATCGAGCCCTGGAGCGTTCGCCTTTGTATTACAGAGTCGTACGATTACAACAATTATCTGCCCCTGAGCGCCACCAAGCAAATATTTAGTGTTGCTTTTTGCCTAATTCAATAATTTGAAAGCAAATTATTCCAGAATTATTCTGATTTAGAATCAGCAAGCGGAGGTGTGAAAGTCCATTCACGTTTCGATGGCGTCCTCAAAACACACGAAACACAATCGGGAATTAGTGCGTCAGTGTCATTACTGAACAGCTGGATGTGGTTTGAAGGATATAATTATTGTGTTTCGGCGAAACAGACTGCCTTTAATCTCCATTCAGGAAAAAAAAAACATCTACAGTGGCTCGTATTTTTGTTGCAATTTGCTCCGAATATTTCGGTGTGTGTTCCAGCTCTGGTTTATTATCAATCAAGAGTGTGTGGAATGCAGGCGTACAATGACATTCTTCATTTATAATCTTTATCTACAGTTTTCATTAGTAATCTAGTGCAAATATCTGAGATTTAATAACGTGTGTGTGTGTGTGTGTGTGTGTGTGTGTTACAGGAGCAGTACCAGTACCTTTACAAGGCTATGCTGAGTCTGGTGAGCACTAAAGAGAACGGAGCTGGTCTTGTGTCCATAGAGCGAAACGGGAGCATGGCCCTGTCTGACGAATCGGACCCTGCCGAGAGCATGGAGTCTCTCGTCTGAATTATACACACACACACACACACACACACACACACACACACACACACACGCCAGGAGGCGCTTAACTTTCTTTGTAAAACTTCAAGGACTAAGACAGACTTTTTTTCTGAGGCCTTTTTTGCCAGAACTCTTGGTTAAATGAATTAACCCGATTACTTTTTTACACTGATAAAAAGTTTTTTGATATTTATTTTTTTTTCCCTCGCCATTTTATGTCTTAATGTTATCCTACTGAACATTTGCACCTCTGTTTTTGAGTTCACGACAACAAACACACTTCTGTCTAGTTTGCACTATGAAAATATCAGTGTTACTGCCTACTTCAGTCCTACGCTCTCTATCGTTTTGTTTCGTTTTTCTTTTCTTTTTTTTGATCCTTTCTAATTGTTTTCACGGAAACCAGATTTTGACATTCCATTAGGAAGCTACACTCGACAGCTTGGACACGATCGCGAACAAGATTTTAAACATCCCACTCTCTTAGAAAATCAAAAATCGTGAGAAACAAAAACGAAAACAGGAGGTCGTTGGCATTCGGAGTCGTCGACAAGCAATATTGGATTTCTGCGCTTAATTCCGACACCATAACGGATTTTTTATGATTCTTTTTTTTTGTTTTTTTTTTTTTTTTTTTTTGCATAATGCATCTATTACGCCTGAATCATTAACTTTCTGCAGGTGGTATTAAAACAGCTACTGTGAACTTTCTTCTTTTTTTTTATTTTTTGAATGATTCATATTATGCTTTTAATATATATATGAATATATCGTATCTCATTATAACTTGTGGTTTTGTAAAAAACGAAAGAAAAAAAAAGTTAACCATCATAAGCAACTGGTTCCTTGCAGGCTTGGTTCAATGGTCTTTTGCCTCACGCTTTTCAATAGCAGTCTCCACGTCCTCTCTAGCACCCCCTGCTGGTTTTTATTTCTTTACCCCGCAGGCTGCTGCTAAACGCTCTGACTTTGCTCGAATGGGGAAATCGTAGTCATTCGCGCTTTACCGTCGGTTATCAAATTCATCGTTTCTTTTCGTTTATTTCTGCGTACGTGATTCGCATCGGTCAGGTCTCGATGCCTTCTGTAAAGTCTCGATCTCATCTCCGCAGGTGTGCGACGTAAGAGTGTGTGTCGTGTGTGTGTGGTGCTGAGTCAGTTTACTCGACGTGTGTATAATATATTCCGGGAAGAAATGCAGACCGTACACGGTCCATGTCGCTCACGTCCTGCCTCCGTGTCTCAAAGTCTTTTCACTTGTATCACAAGTCTCACAAACGCCGTGAACAAAAACAAACAGGAGCAGGAGTGTGTGTGGACGGTGTGTATCGTGTCACACAGCAGCACAATGATGGCCTTGTTAACGCACCAGTTACCCAACAGCTGCACAAGGAACATTTGATTTGTCAAGTTTTACCAAAGACTTCAACTTCAACATTTCATTTCCATCGGAATTTACAAGTCTGATTGTGTCTGTGGCAGATGTTGAGATGGTGTGTGTGTGTGTGTGTGTGTGTGTGTGTGTGTGTGTGTGGGAATGAATTACACGAGGCTGAGGTCCCAGCTTGGTTCATTTAGCACTTTTTTTCCAATTTTATAAAAAAAATGTCACCATAGACAGTAAAATGCATTTTTTTTGTTGTTATTATTATTGTTGAAATATTTGTGCTTTTGTGACGACAAGATCAAGGCTTTGACACCACATTCTTGAAAAGGCACCGACATTGTTCGTTTTTGCCTTCTTGACTATTTGTTGACTTTTTTGTTGTAATTTTATTTCTCACCATTCTTCCTGATGTCTGTTCAGCTCGGGTGTCGAGCCTTTGCTTATATGCTGCAATTTCACCATGTATCTTTCTTCTCTTTTTCTTCGAATGTACATGTTTTAAAATATATATATATATTTTTTAGTTCGTCTGTCCATCGGTTTTCCTCACGTTATCTCCTGGTGTACGTTTCTAGAATTTTATTTTCGTATAAAACCGTCTCAGAATCTCAGCTCTCTGGATGTTTTGTGCAAAAACAAAAATGTACAAAAAAAAGAAAAAACTGAGTGTGTGTGTGTGTGTGTGTGTGTGTGAGAGAGAGAGAGAGAGAGAGAGAGAGAGAGAGAGAGAGAGAGAGAGAATAACCCGGTGGTTCATTCAGCGAGTGACTGACGTCTCATGCCTCATATACCAATATACCACAAGGCAGTGATTGTGATATTCTCTTATTGTATTGTTGATTGTTTTTCATTTCCTTCAATGAGATTATCGTTTTGTTTTTGTTCTTGTGTTGTTGTTTTTTTTATTCTGAGGGTGTCATAGGCAAGCTCCACTGATTAAGTTTCCCTCATTCACTTCTGTAATGCAGGCGGGTGTTGAACGACATCATATACCCTGTTTTTTGGCATCTGGTATACCACAAAACGAAGGACAAAAAAATGTGTTTTTCTTGTTTTGTTGAAAGCTATATCAAAGCATTCTATTATAGTGTTATTTAATATGTAAATTGTATTGCTATACATAAAATAAAATATGGGTTTTGATGTACTTTAAGCATATCTATACCGTCTGTGTTGTACCGTATGTCATGTGTTATCGATTGATCGATCTACTTCTTGAACCGCGACACAGAACACGTAAGTAAAACCAAGCACAGATGTGTGATCCTTCTCCATCCTATTTATAATATCTTCCACTCTTCTAGGAAGATGTTCCACTAGATTTTGTGTCAGGTTTGTGTCTCCTAGTTCAAGTAAAGGAGAGGTTTAATGCTCTCACATCCAAAGACATTTTATACAACTGTGTGCCTCCGACTTTAAGCACCACATATGGATGGAAAATTCAGTTGTCCCAACATTTTTGTATATATTGTCTTTCTTGTGTCAAGAAAGCATCATCATTATACAATCTTTACCACTATACTCAAATCATTACAAAGTTTTAATTTTATATAGAGCTTTTATGAAGTCAATTTGTTTCTATAGCAGATTTAAAGTCTGTGACTGTTGACCAAGGTGGAGCCTTAAAGAAGGATACAGACAAAGAAACATAAAATACAGACTTTTGTACTGAGCCAGAAGCTTATCCTTGGTCCAGCGACTGAAAATGCTCCATCACCCTATACTTTAATTCTGTCCTAGAGGACAGATAACCTTTAAGCTGTTTGAGGACCTCCTCGCTCTGGGCAAATGGTGAATGGAAATAAGATCTGTATATAAGATCTTCTAGGCTCTTATAAAGAAATAAAGGCCTCTCTATGAGACTTGAGGTTAATGTAGAGAACAATCAATGGAGTCATAGACATACACTTTCCAGTTCGACTAAAGAACCTAGTAGAAGCATTTTGAACAAGCTGAACCTAAGATACAGCAGACGTAGAGGCCCCCAGATTCAGCACATTACAATAATCGAGCCTTGAAAAAGTAAAAGCATTTATTACTGATATTAAATGATTAAAAGTAAAAAAATGTCTTTAACTTTGCAATACTCCTTAATTAATGAAAGCTGCTTTTTACTATACTGTTAATTCATCTTTCAAAAATTAAAGCTGAGTCAAAGATAACACCCAAATCATTAACATATAAATGGGAGAACGGAGCCCAGATTACCATTTACCATTTCAGAAACATCCAGGGGCCAAAGACTAAGACGTCCATTTTTTCAGCTAGACGAAGTTATGATGAAATGAATTAAAATATGAAAAATATATATATATTTTTTTTAAAGCTCCCAGGGGAAACATAGATATAGATTAGGGCCCAAAACGCAGCCCTGTGGTACCCCGCAACTGAGAGAGGCAGAAGAGGACAGGTATGTTGAATTCTGACACAACGCCGTTAAAAGGATGGAATGATCTAATGTATCAAAAGCTGCTCTACGATCCAACACTATTAAAACCACACTTATCCATGATACTACAGCCAACAATAAACTGTTTATAAGCTTTATATGAGCTGATTCTGTACTATGTACTTTACCTGAAATCTGGCTATTGATTTAGTTTGAGATTTTGAATGAGACAGCAGCAAAGGAAAAACTCTCTGATCTGACATGAGGAGGAAAACTTGATAGATAAGAACAAGACTTAAACCACAATCCTTCCTTTTCAGCATGACACTGGACATTGCAATTATAACTCAGTATTCAGTATTATTACTCAGTATTACTTATCCATTCACAACTACAGTATGTTAAAAGGATCTCCTTATTCATAATCACATAAAAAAAAAAGAAATTATTAGCATTCCTACACTATACAAAAAATCCACCCCATAGGTGAATTTGAATAATTTACTATTTATAACTGTATTAAATCTGTTACTCTGAGCAGCTCTGTCAGTTTCTGATGCTTTAAACTGGTACAAAACACTGGGAATAATTACAAATCATGTAATTAGACACAGACTATATGATACACCAGCACAACACAAGACTGATAAGGATAATCCACCACTCAAATCAGACCTGCGGTGGTCCCTTTAATAAGGCTCCAAAATGCCCAAAGCCAACAGTGACCTATAATCACTACCTAAACTGTTTGTAGCTGTTGATTAAACTTGGTAGCACATGTGAATGCATTTTCACAGAATTTATTAGAAAGGTAGCTATTGAGCTTATTACATTACAAAACAACACAATTTCGACATCTGGCCATCACAGCCATGCACACATATTCCAAATCCCTAAGTCATAACATGTAGTTGGTCCTTTTATTTTGGTATAATAACCTTCGTTCTTCTGTAAAAGCTTTTCGTTAGATTTAGAAAAATAGCTGTGAGATTTTGTGCTCATTCAGCCACAAGCATTAGTGAGAGCATATGAGGAGGCCTGGGGTGCAGTCAGTGTTCAGGTTCACTCTGAAGGTGATCAGTGGAGTGTCACCGCTCTGTGAATCATCATCATCAACCTTGTAAAAGCACTCGCTCTGTGCAAATTGAAATTGTGATGTTTCCGCATTTCAGATAATATGTTTTCAACTACAGTCGATGGTATTTCAGGGAAGAACCTTGTGAGTGTGAAGATCAGGTATCTGCACACTTTTTGGCCATATCACATATCTGAGAAGAACCCACTTATACCTAAATGTAGGGCTTGCTTTAAATTCACCACCAGTTCCCTTTTTCTTTAAATATAATACATTAACTCTACAATCTACACAAAATTTTACACAGGGTGTAGTTATTAATTTATAAATTCGTTGGCTTTTTGAAAGACTTTTATGATGGCGCCATCTTGTGGTTAAATCTCCATCGAATTAGGAAACTTATTTAAAAATATTTAAATAAGGTTGGTTCAAATTGCTAAATCAATATGTACACTACAAGCCCAAAGTTTAAATAAACCTTTTTATTCTGTGATTTTCTCATAAGATGTCTCTTTTGCTTGTTGTTATTCCGAAGTAATGGCTTCTTTGCAATTCGACAATGAAGGACTGACTCACACGGTCTCCTCTGGACAATGGATGTTGAAATGTCTGCCACTTGAAATCCGAGAACCATTTATGTAAATTGGCGTGATAATTCTAATAAACTTATCCTCTGCAGCAGAGGTAGCTCTTGGTCTTTATATTCTGGGACAGTCCTCATAAAAGCCTGTTTCATCATAGCATTTTGAAGACTGCACTTGGGGGATACATTTAAAGTTCTTGAGATTTTCTTGACAACTGTGAATCAAAAAGCATTCCAGGTGACTAATCTGATGAGAGAATATCAAGCTGTCATCACAGCTAAATTAGCAATCTAAAATCTAAATCATATTCCAGGTTTTTTAGCATGATTTCATTTGGTACCTAATTCCATACATTTTCTTTCACAGTTGGATGTCTTCAGTATTATAGAATCAAAATTAGATTTAGGATTATTGGCCAAGTGTGTTGACACACACACACAAGGAATTTGCTTCCAGCTGTTGGTGACTCTCAAAAGTACATACATAAATACAGTAACACTATACATTTAGTTTGGAATTAATAATACAAAACAGTCTATACGAGACAATACAGACAATACGAGTATTAAATAAGTATTAAATGCACAGCGTATATGACAGTTTAGTAATGTACGGTACATAAAGTGGGAGTTCATGGTATTGCAAATATTAGTATTGTGCATCACGTAAGACAGTTTACGTTTTGTAAAATATACAGCAGCAATAGTGTGTGTGACATATTGGAAAGATGTAATGACTGTTCTTCTAATGCAGTACTTATAGATATGAAACAGGCCAATGTAAACAAATAACAAAACATAAAGGAGAAACACTGAAGGAGAAGGTTGTGGCCAGACGTTTGACTGATTTCAATCTCAACTGGATAACATGATGCAAAACTAATAGTTCAAACGTGCTTTTCATCGGAGTATTAAATATAAATAGTCCCCAGAATCATATTTAGTGCCCTGTGTAGCAGTGGATTGGGATTGGAGTCTCAGTATTGTAGTCTCAATATTGGAGTCTGAATATTGGAGTCTCAGTATTAGAGTCTGAATACTGGAGTCCCAGTATTCGAGTCTCAATATTGGAGTCTCAGTATGGAGTCTCAATATTGGAGTCTGAATATTGGAGTCTCAGTATTAGAGTCTGAATACTGGAGTCCCAGTATTCGAGTCTCAATATTGGTGTCTCAGTATTGGAGTCTGAATACTGGAGTCCCAGTATTGGAGTCTCAATATAGGATTCTCAGTATTGGTGTCTCAATATTGGAGTCTCAGTATTGGAGTCTGAATACTGGATTCCCAGTATTGGAGTCTCAATATAGGATTCTCAGTATTGGTGTCTCAATATAGGATTCTCAGTATTGGAGTCTCAATATTGGAGTCTAAGTATTGGAGTCTCAATATTGGAGTCTAAGTATTGGAGTCTCAGTATTGGAGTCTAAGTATTGGAGTCTCAGTATTTGAGTCTAAGTATTGGACTCTCAGTATTGGAGTCTAAGTATTGGAGTCTCAGTATTTGAGTCTAAGTATTGGAGTCTCAGTATTGGAATACGGGGCTGCACTGGGTCGCATTGCGCACGCGCGAAGTCGTGACCGCGCACTTGGGTGAGACATTTGAAAGCGGGTGAAGTTTGTGCAGCGCTCCGGCCGCCGCTAATCACAGCACTTACTCCTCCAGCGCAACGGTACGCAAACACCGGCTTTTATTTTACTCTATGACTCCCTTTTTTTATTACATGATTCGTAAAATAGTCCTGGGACTCGTTTTATTTAACATTTGTTACTCATTGCAGAAAGTGAGAAAGCATGCTACACGTTAGCGGAGGGTTTGAAAGCTAACGGTAGCTTCTCGGCTAGCTCACTCACTGTGCTAACTAGCAGCGCTTCCGTTTTCCTTTATTTTTATATCCTTATTGTTTTATTATTAAACTAAATCCAAGGGAAAGTCGTATTATATCTCTATGTACAGTGTGAGCAAGCTTTGTAAGGTTTTCTCGTTATACAAGCTACGTGGGAATGTGAGTTCGGTTAGCTTAGCCATTATCATGGCTGCTTTTGAGAATGATTTAGCAGAAGATATTAAAGTAACATTGTTTGGAGTCTCATGTATATAAGCAATTAGCTTCCAGAACTTTCAGGGATACTTGCTAGCCTGCTTTGTTACAAGAGAACGAGGCATCGTGGTGAGGCAGAGACACTCCTCCAACCACCCAGGAGGAGCAGGAGGTGAAGGCCTTGCTCAGGCACTGCTCAGGCACTGCTCAGGCACTGCTCAGGCACTGCTGCATTCAATCATATCAAACATGGGAAAACAGTTTTGTATAGTTCTGATCTTGATGAGAACCATGGACTAGTGTCAATCTTTACTTCACAGAGTTTATTATCTGGATTAATGTGGAAATGTGTCTTTAATATTTCCATGCTGTCTTCCAAAAAGATGCTGGACACAGTGGACAGAGAGATAAGGCTCCTGGATGCCATGAACAACAAAATAAAGTAGACTCCTAGAATAATTAGAAGATGCCATGCATGAAAGTTAAGACTGTAGAAGAGCTTTGATGTTCTGATAAGAGACGAGGACCTTCAGGGTGCTGAGCACGAGTTAGACTTTGATCAGGCATAGCTGGAGATGTGGAGAAGAAAGCGAACGATGTGAGAGTTTCCTCTTTAACAGAACAGCTCAAGCTGAAAATTAGATACAAATCCAATAAAAGTCTGATTGCTGGTAGACATATCTATTGAAACATTGTTTGAGGTCAAGAATAACATTTCTGTAGGAGGTCATAGATATGAAGCGCATATCTCTATTTTCCATGTCAACATCATCTTCTATGATTTCAATGATAAAAACGATTCATCACAATTTTTTCTTTCTAACTTTTCCAGCTATCATGGAGCTAAACGATTCCAACCTGCAAACTCTGACCGAGTACCTGCGGAAAACACTAAACCCTGATCCGCTTGTCAGGCGTCCAGGTAGAATTTCCCGACGTGATAAAAAACTTATATTGCTGTTGTTTATAACTGCCTTTGCTTCACGGAAAATGATTTTTCCTACAGCGGAGAAGTTTCTAGAGTCGGTGGAGGGGAATCAGAACTACCCCATCCTGTTACTGACGACGCTAGAGAAGTCCCAGGACGACGTGATCAGAGTTTGTGCAGCAGTCACCTTTAAGAACTACATCAAGAGAAACTGGCGTATAGTGAGTACGAGAGAATTCAAGATAACTGCAGGATGTGAGGCTTTCATTTAAAGCATTTAATTATGTTTTTTCTTTCAAGGTTGAAGATGAACCAAACAAAATTTCAGATCCTGACCGGACAGCTATTAAGGCCAACATTGTAAATTTGATGCTGACCAGTCCAGAGCAAATCCAGAAACAGGTACAAGCTCTTCTTCGCATCAGATCCAGACAATGAGCCATGTAACTTTTTTATAACATGCCTTTGCTTATGAATTGCATTTATGTGAAAAGGAGGGAAAATTGTATATCTGGCTGATGTTTAAAAACATTCGACACCGTTGCTTTTGCTTCTCCTCAGCTGAGCGATGCTATAAGCATCATTGGGCGGGAAGATTTCCCTCAGAAGTGGCCTGATCTCCTGACCGAGATGGTAACACGCTTCCAGAGCGGAGATTTCCACATTATCAATGGCGTGCTCCGTACCGCTCACTCGCTTTTTAAACGGTGTGTCAGGAAGTTCATGGTTTATTTTACTTTATATGTGTAATGTTTATTTAAATTCAGTTGTATTTATTAAGCGCTGCTTCTTTTTTTTTTTCTTCGGACATTGTAAAGCTGCTTTGGGACACAGATGTAGCTTATAGAATGAGAAATTTCATGTATTTGCCTATCATTTATCAGTCTATTCCTATAATGGGCAAGCCAGTGGTGACATTGGTAAAGCAAAAACTTCTGATGGTTTGAGGAAGAATTCATGAGGGGAACCTACCTACCTACCTACCTAACTACCTACCTAACTACCTAACTAACTGGGTCCACTCATGAACTTTGTCTCAGCAGCTTTACAGAGATAAAACCTCACACCTCTCTCATTTTGTCTCCAAAACGTCTTACATGCGCTGTCCCTCTAATAAACTCATTTCTAATCCTGTCCATCGTCGTCACTCCCAAAAAAAAAACCTCAACATCTTCAGCTCTGCTACCTCCAGCTCCACCTCCTGTCTTTTACTCAATGCCACTGTCTCTAATCCATACATCATCTCAGGTCTCACCACAGTCCTATAAACTTTCACTCTCGCAGATACTCTTCTATCACATATCACTCCTGCTATCACTCTTCTCCACCCACTCCACCCGTCACTCTTTTCTTCAGTTGTGCTATTCAGTGAACTGTTCATTTTAATCCCTTTCTTTGAGGGCTCTATAATTGTTGCTTTATTTGAGAAACTCTGCTAATGGCAGATAATGACCTCTGTTAAATGTCTTTCTCGGTCAGGTATCGGCACGAGTTCAAGTCTAATGAACTGTGGCAAGAGATCAAATTGGTGTTGGACACTTTTGCCCAGCCTCTTACCGAGCTCTTTAAGGTAGATGCTTAGTGTTTGTTTATTTTTTTCTCAGCTTGAGGTGTTCTGTTTTAGACAAAACGCTCATTTTTTCGTCCATGCACAGGCTACGATTGAACTGTGTCAAACTCATGCTACAGACGTCAACGCCCTAAAGGTCCTCTTCTCCTCTCTGACACTGATATCAAAGCTTTTCTACAGTCTTAACTTCCAGGTATGGCATCTTCTCATTATGATGAAATAATTTTTTCTTACATTGAATTTCTAATAGATTTGTTTACATGTTGTCTTGCTGTATGTTTTGTCCAGGATCTTCCAGAGTTTTTTGAAGACAACATGGAGACCTGGATGACAAATTTTCATAATTTGTTAACCTTGGACAATAAGCTCTTACAGACTGATGTGAGTCCATATTTATTATTTAGTTCAGAACAGTTTTACTGATTAATAGTATTTTTGTAAGGTTCAAAATGCTGTAAGGGAAAGTGTGTGATTTACTTTTTATTATTTTGTTGCTCACACCTGTAAGGTAATCCTATAAGGTAACCAAGTTAAAATAATACTGACTTGTGGTGCTGATCTGTTGAAGTTTTCTGTGCCATTGATTCGAGTTGAAATGAGTTAACTGTAGTTTGCTCATATTTTAGGATGAGGAAGAAGCTGGACTCTTGGAGCTGCTGAAATCCCAGATCTGCGATAATGCAGCTCTTTATGCTCAGAAGTACGATGAGGAGTTTCAGCCGTACCTGCCTCGCTTCGTCACAGCAATCTGGAACTTGCTGGTTACCACAGGACAAGAGGTCAAATATGATTTGGTGAGTTTGAGCGAAAGATTGTTTTTATTTTTATCTAGACTGCGCTGGGGAGATTGTGATTTATTTTCCGGCAGCCCTGGATGTCAAACTTTATCATAGTGTTTGTTGTTGTCTCTCACAGCTAGTGAGCAATGCCATCCAGTTCCTGGCATCGGTGTGCGAGAGGCCACACTACAAGCATCTGTTTGAAGATCAGAACACACTCACCAGCATCTGTGAAAAGGTCATCGTCCCCAACATGGAATTCAGAAGTATGTTCAGGGTTTTTTATTTATTTATTTATTATTATTTTCTTTTATGAAACCTATGGAAATGTTGATGTATTTGTAATCACTGCTTTTAATGATTTGTGATCAGGTGCAGATGAAGAAGCATTTGAAGACAATTCAGAAGAGTATATTATAAGAGACCTTGAAGGCTCGGGTATGAACTTTACTAGTCCCTAATTTTTTATATGGTTAGAAATTTTTTACGTAAATATTTTTTTACTTATTAATTGTAATCAGTTGGTGTATGTTTTTTGAACATAGGGAGATAGGGGGAAAAAAGTAATGAGAAATGAAGCTGCAACTTTTTCTTTCTTCAGACATTGACACACGGCGGCGAGCTGCCTGTGACCTGGTGCGAGGACTCTGTAAATTCTTCGAGGGCCCCGTGACGGCCATTTTCTCCGGTTATGTAAACTCCATGCTGACTGAATACGCTAAGAACCCAGCAGTGAACTGGAAGCACAAAGACGCCGCTATTTACTTGGTGACATCGCTAGCCTCCAAAGCCCAGACACAGAAGGTATGAGGTGTTGAGCAGTAGTCACTGCATTCTTCAAACAAGGAAGAGAAAAGGGAGGGGGGGGAGACAAACATCCCCAGTTTGGCTGATTAAGTTTTGTTTTTGAGCAGCATGGGATCACGCAAGCCAACGAGCTGGTGAACTTGACTGAGTTCTTTGTGAACCACATCCTACCTGACCTGAGGTCTCCCAATGGTAAAATAGATTTACTTATTGATCCTGATTAATATGTGCACTGCTGAGGCTTTAACACAGGGTTTTCTTGTTCAATTTGCAGTGAACGAGTTTCCTGTCTTAAAATCAGACGCCATCAAATACGTCATGACCTTTAGAAGTCAGGTAAACACTTTTACGTTTGTAATGGCTTGTTATTGTCATTTGGAATGAAAAATAGTGTTATGTTCATGAGTGTTTTTAATGAATGACCGAGAAAAAGAAGTTCGCATAAAAAAATAGAAGATACGAAACGTAAGATGGACTGTACGTTAAAGAATGTCAGCGCTCCTATTTAGCAGTGAAAGTTGTTAAAGCAGTCTTATGTAAAAGGACGAAACTTCATTTGATTTGGACTCCTCAGCTTCCCAAGGAGCAGCTGTTGGAGACCATCCCTCTGCTGGTTACTCACCTGCGGGCCGAGAGCACGGTGCAGCACACCTATGCAGCTCATGCTTTAGAGCGCCTCTTCACCATGAGGGGAGCCAACAACTCCACACTGTGAGTGCAGCAACATTCCTGCTTCATGTTGTAAGAAAAAATGAAGGACAATGATGATTATAATGAAGTTTCGTCGAAAAAAAAAGACGAAACAAATTCTGCCCAGACGTTTTATACAGTTCTTCCCTTTAAAGTGTAAATAGGATATAGCCTTTAAATTAAGTGTAGGAAATGACTGAAGGAACACATGGCTGGGTGATAAAACTATCAAGCCAGAGGTCAGCAGGTGGTGGTCACCTGTATTGTTTTAAAAGATAATCATGGACTCGGACACCTTTTGCTTTTTTTTGCTGTTTTTGCCGATGAGCTTATTTTGATATTGAGTGGGTTGGATTTTCACTGAGGCAGTCTGTAGATTGCAATGTAGATCACCAGTTTCAGTCTGTTGTAGATGCCTTGTGTTACTTATAGGTTACAGAACTGATGCTATATAGAGTAAATTATAAATTTGTGTGTCAGTGGCTATTACATCCTTTTTTTGTAGAAATTTGTAAAAAATGCTCCATGCCACAGATGTGTTTGAGGTAAGAGATTGTATAAACTCATTCCCTGGTCATGTCTGTGTTTTTCTTCACTTCACACTTCAGCTTCTCAGTTGCTGAGATCGCAAATTTCTCAGAACAGCTCCTCACCAACTTGTTCAATGCTCTAGCAATCCTTGGCTCATCAGAGAATGAATACATCATGAAAGGTACCTCCTGTTTAAATACCACAAAACTGTTTTCTATATTTGATGTGAACTCTTTCAGAAATGTTTTAATCTTATTTTTTTTAGAATGCAAATTGATTTGATGTGTTTTACAGCCATCATGCGAAGTTTCTCACTTCTCCAGGAAGCCATAGTGCCCTATATCCCTACACTGATTGGCCAACTCACTCAGAAACTCCTTCTAGTCAGCAAGGTAGGAACATCGCACTCCTGCGTTTATAGAACACAGAAACTTCTCTAGAACAAGTAATTAAAAGGTTGTGCAGTGTCCAGTCTGATAGCTCCTGTCTCCAGTCGTGGCAGTGGGCACACAGACAGGACACAGAATAACAGCCATCCAGTTAAGGGGACATTTCCATGAGAAGGAATTGGTCCTAAAGGCAGAATGGTACATTTTGAAATATTACAGTATTTGCTAGAAAGGAAAATAATGTCTCTATTTCCAGTCTTGTGTTTTTTTCTATGTGGTTTTCTTAATGTGAAATGAAGTAATAATGTCTTTAGTTTGTTGTTTACAAATGCTCTGAGGGACACACATATCTGATTAAAACTTAAGTGACTGATTAGTAAAAGATTTCAGTCTTCAGTATCACTTGTAAATTAATGAACGTGTTAGTCTAGTGTATAATATTGTTATTTTTTGAGCAGACTTTTAAAGAGTGAGCTTGATGTTTATTCTTTTTGCAGAATCCCAGCAAACCCCATTTCAATCACTATCTGTTTGAGTCACTGTGCTTGTCCATTCGGATCACCTGTAAGGCAAACCCTGCGACTGTGATCAGCTTTGAGGAGGCTCTCTTCCCGGTGTTCACAGAGATCCTTCAGAACGATGTGCAGGGTGATTAGACTTCACTTCATCAACCAGCATTTATACCTTGATATTAATATCAGTGTACTAATGGGATTTTCATCTAAAGTGGTGGCTGAAACTTACTGTTTAATAAAACTCTAAAAAAAAAAATATATATATATATATATATATTTTTTTTTTATATATATATATATACCGCTACCTTTCTCTCTCTCCCTCTCTCTCTCTCTCTCTCTCTCTCTCTCTCTCTCTCTCTCTCTTTTGCCCCCTCTAGAGTTTGTGCCATACGTGTTCCAGGTGATGTCCTTACTGCTGGAGATCCACACTAGTGACATCCCTTCCTCCTATATGGCTCTGTTTCCTCACCTGCTGCAGCCTGTTCTGTGGGAGCGCACAGGTAACATCCCACCTCTGGTACGCCTCCTGCAAGCTTACCTGGAGAAAGGAGGAGGCTCCATCGCCAGCTCAGCCGCAGATAAGATTGTGAGCACGTGATTGCACGCTACTCTTTTTTTATATATATATGTATGTATATAGTCTCCAAATATGTGTGGAATGAAGTCGAACAAACAATACATTTTCTTTTCTGGATATCTTTTAAAAAAGTCAAATTGCTGCTTGAATGCATTTGAAACTGAACTTGTTAAAGCAGAACTTCTCAGTGTGCACTTTTAGGTTTATTTGTACGGTGATTGAAATTATTTTAACATTGTTATTTTGCCATGTTGTTGTAGAAACGTTGTCTTCATTGAAATTTAATTGTTTTAACAAATTGATGGCAACAAATGAACTTCATTATAATGAATTCTCCTTTATATCGTAATCTTCTGCACGCCTTGCTCCTCCAGCCTGGTCTGCTTGGCGTGTTCCAGAAGCTCATTGCCTCCAAAGCAAATGACCACCAAGGTTTTTACCTGCTTAACAGCATTGTGGAGCACATGCCCCCGTGAGTAATCAAAGAATTAGTCCTAATTTAATAATTAATTTGTAACTCATTGTTCCTAATAATCTTGTTTTCCTGTATCTCCAGAGAATCAATTAGTCAGTACAGAAAGCAGATTTTCATCCTGCTCTTCCAGAGATTGCAAAGCTCCAAGACCACCAAGTTCATCAAGAGTAAGTGAAGAGAATTGTCTTCGTTCTGCAAGCTAATGAGATGGACATGACACGAGAATCACAGAGTCTAAAAAGCTGAATAAATCTGACCTCACTGTCTTGCTTTCTCCACAGGTTTCCTTGTCTTCATTAACCTCTACTGTGTGAAATATGGAGCGATCGCACTGCAGGAGATATTTGATAGCATCCAGCCAAAGTGAGTAATAACGTCTGCTAAAATGAAACTAAATATAATTTAGGTGTCGCTTTCCTGTGACATGTTAAATTCGTGGCCCAGCTCTGGAGTTCAGACTGTTAAAGGGTTCAGGTTGAACAGTACTGATGTTCTTACACTGTTGATTGAGTAGTCATGGGTTAAGAGTGTTGGTTTACTCTGCTCAGACCCCCAAAAATATTTTCTTATCCAAACTGTCAATGTTTTTACATAAATATATTAAACTTTGTTCCCTGCCACTTTAAGCTAGAGACAGTCACATTAACAATTCGAAGGCTCATTCTATACCTAACGACTTTTATTTTTGCTGTCTGTTTTATTGACAGGATGTTCGGTATGGTTTTGGAGAAGATTGTGATCCCGGAAGTGCAAAAAGTATCAGGGCAGGTGGAAAAGAAGATCTGTGCTGTAGGCATCACCAAAATCCTCACTGAGTGCCCAGCTATGATGGACACTGACTACACCAAACTCTGGTAAGATCACAGCTGTTTACCTGAAAGTTTATATCAATGTGTATATTGTGCAAATACGCAGCTCTAATCCTCTTGTACAAAATCAACCAAATCATGATCCAATTAGAAATCGTGTGAAAGTGAACATGTAGATCATATCGGTTTCTGACGTTTCAGAAGTGAACTCTTAGTTTTACAGGCACGTGTTCTGCTCTTCCTCTGTGAACACTTTCACGTCTTGCCGTAGGCCTCTTGTGCTCCAGGCTCTGATCGGGTTGTTCGAGTTGCCGGAGGACGACAGCATCCCTGACGACGAGCACTTCATCGACATCGAGGACACGCCGGGTTACCAGACAGCATTTTCCCAGCTGGCCTTCGCTGGCAAGAAGGAGCACGATCCTATTGGAGATGCTGTGAACAACCCTAAACTCCTGCTGGCCCAGTCTTTACACAAACTCTCCACAGCCTGCCCTGGGAGGGTGAGGGCGCAATACACACCACCACAACATGCAGATTATTATTATTATTATTAGTGTAGCAGGCCGTCTACACATTTCAGTCTGATGCACATTAAAATGGTCTCAAACTGATATTGATTAGATTCCATTATTCATGCCTCCTATGTTTCTCATGATCATGTCAGAATCAGATTTCCTCCATTTGCATCTTTTTTCCATTTTTCTAATGTCTTAATAATGTGTCTAAACATCACGGCTAATTCCATGTGACCGATGTAAAACTTTGTGTGTGTTTTGACTACTGATGTGACTTTGTTTGGATTTTGCCAACTAAATGGGAGGACAAACTTGAACAGAGACACCAGAATATTTTTTGCAAAAGTTACATGTTTTGTGTGTGGTTTTATTTTCTGGTTTAGAATTACAGTAGTTTTGCAATTGATTTGTTTCAATAATGTGAAATGGATCTGGGGGGAAATGGTGGTTTTACACTCATCAGCTAAACTTTGCATCATTGTGACAAGCAAATTTTTGTCTTTCTTCGGGCAGGTTCCCTCCATGCTGAGTACAAGTCTGAACGCTGATGCGTTGCAGTTTCTGCAGGGTTACCTCCAAGCAGCTGCAGTCCAGCTGGTCTAAGATGCAGGCAATCTTCCCTTTGTCTCTGGAGTGAATGTGTGCGCGCGTGTGTGTTCAAACCGACGTACCTACTCATCTACCATCCGATGACCAGTCTGCTCAGCATCAAAGCAGAAAACGTAGTTCCCCGAGTGATGAAGAACTGCTGCTTTGTCTGGTTACAGATTTACAATCTTGCATTTTCATCTGAATGCAACAGTCCACCGACATCAGAAAATCAGATTCTCTAAAACATCTTTCAGTCATTCAGAGTGGAAACAACTCAATTGGGATGACGTTTCATATCTATAATATTCAATGGGAATATTTTTTTCCAGTTAGATCCCGGAGTGTGTTTTTTTTTTTTTACTGTATAAATAATAAGGGCTGTTGTGGCACTAAATAATGTCAGTGTTGCATGTCAGTGTTGTCTTGGTCCTGTCTTAGTTTTAAGGCTTTAATTGTTAATAAAGAAATGCACTTGTATAATTGTCATGACTCTTCTGATTCTATCCCTGTTCTACACTACAGCTGAATTCTGAAACCTGATTGGTTAGAAGGTGTGCATTATTGCCATGTAATTTCTAGCACATGGTACCATGAGCAATAAATACATAACTCTGCTTGCACCTTTATGCATTATATCTGTATAATTGCGGTATGTGCTGCAGCTCCCAGGACAGGATTTGAACCCTGGTTGAACAGTTAGTTAGACATCGTAGTGTTGTCAAGTCCTTAATCTAACAAACCCACCTGGAACTAATACACTAATCTCCAGCCGTCTGCGAGTGGCTGTTTTAGAGCAGTGAAAACACTTGGAACCTGTTAGATGGTTGTGTGTTACAGGATGAAGGTGATTAGTCTGCGCTTGTGATATGCAGTGACTGCTGAGGGCTCAGTCGTGCCAAAACCACACACTGGTGCTAAATGTTAGTGTTGAGTGCTCCTGCTTTCTGTCAATGTATCAGTGCATTTGAATATCAGTCACACTCACAGGGTTACTGTGTATCAGAGTTTTATAGAATCAGTATCGGCATATAACTATTTTAAATACCTCTCCCACCTCTCCCTGCATTAATAACCACACTGAAGTCCACTACGGCTGCATCTGGGAGGGTTTGCTGTCACTGGCTGAAGATACTGTCCTGCTGAAGTAGTCAGGTACAATGAATACAATTCTCCATCCATCTTAATAAATTAGAAAGTGTTCAAAAGTGAAAAAAAAAGTTTCACTTGTTTATTATATAGATTTATCACACACACACTGCTTTATTGATTTATTTTAGGTGTTTATTGCTTTTAATTTTAATAATTATGGCTTACAGCTAATGAAAACCCAAAATTAAAATATTACTTAAGACCAAAAAATAAAAGATTTTTAGCACAAAAATGTTGGACTATTGATAAGTATGAACATGTACAGAACTCAATAATCAGTTGGGCTCCTTTGCATGAAATACTGCAGCAATGCATGGAGGTGATTATTCTGTACCACTGCTGAATTGTTGGTGTCTCATATCTTCCTCTTTAAAACCATAGATTCTCCATTAAATTTAGGTCTGGCCAATCAAGCACATGGATCCCATGGTCCTATTAGTACTTTTGTCAGTGTGGGCAGATGCCAAGTCCTGCTGGAAAATGAAATCAGCATCTCCATAAAGCTGGTCAGCAGAGGGAAGCATAAAGCACGTGATCACATAGGGAAATTGTAGGGTTGCAGTTGCTCACAGTAAAATAAAGATTAAAGTTACATGAAATATGTGTCAGAAACAAAACAGAAGTCAGACTGCAGTAATGTTATTGCACATGTCATTATTATAATTTTTTACAATTATTGCACACAATTGCCCAAGATATTAACATTATAAAAGTGAGGCATGAAAATCTATAATTATGAATAGGAATAGTTATCTATATACCCCACTGCTGCTCCCTTCACTGGCTTCCAGTAGCTGCACGTATCAGATTTAAAACACTGATGCTTGTCTACAAGGCCAAAAATGGACCAGCACCATCTTACCTCAGTGACGTCATCACATCTCGCACTGCACCACGCTGTCTGTGATCCTCCAGCACTGTTTGACTGGTACCACCTTCTCTCAGAATGAGAGGTAAGTACAATTCAAGGCTCTTCTCTTCTCTGTTCTGGCACCCAGGTGGTGGTATGAACTTCCCCTAGATGTCCATACAGCAGAGTCCCTGATTATCTTTAAGCGACGACTGAAGACCTACCTCTTCCTGAAATACCTAAATTAGCACTTTCCAAGTTTGTAGAATTCGAGTTATATTTATATTAAGTTTGTATTCTTGTGTATCAGTGTAGATTTATTAATTACTAGAGATTTAAGCTGTTCACATTGATCTTTTATTTTAATAGATTTGCAAAAAAAATTATTTTACTATCAGGTGAACAATTATACATTTAAATTAAGATCAGCCTTAAGTTTAATAGAACTTTAATGTAATAATAATTATATTTTTAAAAAGTAATATTTTATTTTTAATGTTTTTACCCAAGTTTTTTATTTTTTTTTAGATAAAAAATATATTGATTCAACAATAATTATCAGACCCCCTGCAATACCACCGCGGACCTGCTAGGGGTCGCAGATATAAACATTATCAATATTAACCTCATAAAGTGACCCCGTGGGATTTTTTGTGCATTTTTTCCCATGCATTTGGTTTTCCTGAGATTTGAGATAGTAAAAAAAATAATAAATGTTAATAATAAAATCTTGATGAACAAGTATGACAACTGTTTTGTCTGACCTTTTCTCAAGACCTCCAGCTTTTCTTGTAAAGATCACACCATTACAGATACAGCTTTTACCATATATTAGACTTTAGGAACTAAATTGAAATAAAAACAAATAATAATAATATCTGGATAGATAAAAATGAAGTAAAAGTGATTTATGCACCGTCATAAGAATCTAAAATGAAAAATGAAAATACAGAATATAATAAAAGCAAGTAATATTTTAAAACTATAAAAACTGCAGTGCTGAAGATGCACTATGTTCAAACTTGCATGCAGCAGGTAATTATTTGTTTTCTACCTTCATGCAGATCAATTTACTAATAAAAATGGTCATAATAAAGATGCAGGACAGGAACCCACACATAAGCCAGTAAAAGGTGCTATATGCCCCATTTGTATTTCAGTTACCATATAAATCTGGTATTATTTGATGTGCAACATACAGATGTAAATGTGATGTAGAAATGGCTGAACCAAAACTCAGTGTATGGTCAGTATAGTTAGTCAGAAACGATAAACAGAAAATCTTGTTGACTTGTTGATTGCAGGACTTTTATGCTGGTTTTGTTTCTGGAAGTTAGTATTTATAGGAAATATACAATTCCTAATGTGATTAAAAAAAATATATATCACACATTGGATCTTGATAAGTGGAATATTCAAGTTGAAAATCTTTACTTATCTACATTTTTGTAATTCGTTGAAAACAGAATAGTGTGACAGTGGTCATTGGAAACCAAAATCATCAACCCACTGAGTCCTGGATACAAAATCGCATGAATTTCATCACAGCAACTCATAATGTACGTCAGTAATGTGTGTGGCCCCGTCTTGCCTGTATGCACTCTTGACAATATCTTGGCATGCAACTGATGGGATGGCGGAAGGTGTCCTGGGGGATATCTTCCCAAACTTAGAGAATACTTTGCAGCTTCAAAGACTCCAATACATAAAATCCCAGAGATTATCATTTGGAATCAGGTCTGGGGAACATAAGTCAGTGAATTGCATTAATGCTTTCGTGATCCAGAAACTGCCTACACCCTCTGGCCACAGGGACTGGAAACTGTCATGCCCCAGGAGGAGCCTACTGCACCAGCATAAGGTCTCACAATGTCTCTGAGGATTTCAGCCAAGTACCCAACAGCACTAAGGGTACCATTAGCTATAATGTGGACAGTGCGTCCCACCAACAATATTCCTCCATAAACTATCACTTACCCACAGCTGCTGCAGGCAGCATAATGCTCCCCATGGCATCTCCAGACTCTTCCAGTTTAAACTTACTCTCATCCATGTAGATAACAGAGCGATAATGGTGGACCTGCCGATTCTGAGGCTCTCAAATATCAGTCGAGTTGCATGTTACTGGGCTGTGAGTTACACTAGAGGATGTCAGGCTCTCATGCCACTCTCATAGAGTCTTCTTCTGACACCAGTAGCCTACTGGAGGTCATTTTGCTGAGTCTGGTAGTACTCCTCCTCTTAAAAAAAAGAAACTGCTTTATTGTTTTCCTCCTTAGTCCCTGTCCAACTTTCCTCATGTGACTGGCTATCTCTGGTATCTCCTCCATACTCTTGATAATGTGCATGGAAGACGCTCCAAACCTCCTCGCAATGGCACGCATGGATGTGACTGCATGGAGAAGCTGGACTACCTTTGCCAACTAATTGAGATGGAGGTACTGTGTCCTGTTATACGTAGTCACAAAGACCCTAATAAAGCACAAAACTAGAGACAACCATTCCCTGTTTGTTGGTGATCTCACTGTTGCCTCTCTAATGCACCTTCTATCACTTTTATTTGCACTAAAGCAGGTAAAACTGATCCATAATCACTAATGCTTCCAAACTGGACACATTAATATCCCAGAAATTTGACTTTGTGTTATGTTGTGATGATTGTGTTCCCTTTAATTCCTTGAGCAGTGCATATTCACACCTCAGTTATTATACAAATAAAAAAGACAATGATCTTCTCTGCTTTTTTTACTCACGAAACAGGCTGATGTATTTGCAGAAGTATTTAATCCTCTGACAGAAGCAAATTTGTCCTTTCCCATTCATTTTGTTTAGAATTTCCTCAGAGTGAATTAAATTTTGGTAAATCATCTGCAAATGTTGGCACCTCACGTCTCAAAACATCAAAGTGTTGCTTTAAAAAATCCCTTAACATAAAACCTATTTGGCAAAGTCATCATCTTTTCCATAAAATATTCATGATTCTGGCATTGCAGTTGGCACAGAGGCAAAGCAAGCTCAGGATCCTGCAGGTGAATTACAGGCGAGCAGGAGATTCACTGTTGCACTGCAACGAAGAAGCTTCTGCATTAGGTGTCTCCAGACCAGCAGAGGTCTCTGTGATGTGGAGGCCTCAACTGATACCTGCAGAGCTGAACTGCAGGATCTGTGATCCACATGGATTTCTGAAGGAGAACAATTTAAGATAAAAAAAAAAGGTTTCAGGTAGGAAGATTGATCTTTGTTCAATGTTGATTCTGATATACTGTATGTTTAGACAAAAATATACCAGAAAATTCTTCTATCGTAACCTTGTGGTATCTCATCCTGACACAGAGAACCTGACAAATTTCTCCTATTTTGGAAACAGATAGGTGATTATAGAAACTGCAAGTGTGTTTACTTTTTGTGTTGTACAGCATTTTGACAACTTGTAAATGGACAGTCTGAACTTGGTTTTATGTGAATTTTGAAGTCTGGAGTCGGATTTTAAGCTCCAAAACATGGGATTTATTAGTAACAGGTTACCAGTAATGATCATGAGTTTATAGTTACGCCATTGTACAACATGACCACCTCCTTTATTTAGGAGTTGGAGATGGGTGTGTAAATGTAAGCAGTGAGACTGACTCTAAATCTGAAAGATGCAGAATGCTGAAATATTTCTTTCTCAAACACACACTCACTGAAGAAATTCAATATCCTGTTATACGTCTCATAGAAAATGCATTATGAAAATACAGAAAACAGGGAGCAACATATCTTTGTTTTTTTTCCTGTACATCCTGTATGTAGTCCTCTATGTAACCACTTCATTTATAGAATAAACATTGAAGCTTCTAATCTAATTACTGTATTAGTGTCACAGCTTCAACATTGTACTAGACTGTAAATGTAATACATTTTTTTTGTAAAGAAAATCTTGTACTTGGGATCATTAATAACTACCCAGGTTCCAGGTTACATTTCATAACAAACTCTTTTTTTATTATAGGAATGTGATAGAATATAAATTAACTGTGTGCGTCATTTATAAATTCGCCTTGTTAAATAATTGTCTTTGTGCCTGTGATTTGAGTTTCTGTTTCTAATGAAATAAGTTTTCTCTCGTAAATGTGTTTGTGCAAAATGCCTGGACACAAGACCTCAGTTAAATACAAGGAACGTTTGGATGACTTGGTCCAGGTGCAGGTTGAGATGAGACTGTGTGTGTGTGTATGTGTGTGTGTGTATGTGTGTATGTATGTTTACTGTATGTATGTATGTTTACTGTATGTATGTATGTGTGTGTCCTTTCTGTTTATTAATTTTTATTAATAAAGGTATGAGTTACTCCACATTTCAGGAGTATTTTCCCCTCTTATGTTGCAGGTGGATGCTTTTATTTATCAGTGACAGCATGGAAATAAAATCGTCCATCACCACCAACTAACCTGGTGACTGTTTCCCAAATTCACTGTCAAGTTTCCACATGTTGGGTGACCTTCTACTAGTGATCATTGTTCTGTGATGTCTTTGAGGAGAGTTTTTCTGTTTGGTTGGTATGTTCTACAGATGTGTGAATGAAAGTTAGACATGAGCTTCTAGACAACTAGCTGGTAATTGAACTAAAGCCAGTCAGATTTGGACTTTAATGAATTACGCACTAAATGAGCATTAAATGTTTTGTATATGTAGGTGTTTTTACCAAAATCGTGTATATTTGGGGGTGATTTTGTTTGAGAGTTTGTGGCTGTCCATGTTAGGCTGTTAGTGTAATGAGTGGATTTTATGATGCATAATGTAATGGAGAAGCAAGAAAGCACAAGAGGACAGAGATTACTGATGTTTTTTTTTTTTTTTTTAACAATACTGTATGATAGAACTGTCTGAAACAATAATAAACATGTTTAAAAGGTATTAAATATGAAATTATTTTATTTACATTTTATTTTTTTTTAAACATCGAGATAAAATTTTAAAAGACAAGCCCCCTAAAAAAACTATTCTTTTGTGCAGGTGTTGGTGGTGCACTGGTAACAGCCTCGCTTCCCATCCCAAAGGTTGTGGGTTCAAAGCTTGCACTGGCTGATGGTGGAGTAAAGGAAAGAGAGTTTGGCTGTGAATTATGATCTGTAGAGATTGGTGTGCAATTTTTTTGCTCTATAGGTTTAAAAAAAAAATAATTAAATACATTTTAAAAGTGTATTGTTACACACATTTTTGTTTTCCCCCCACTCCCCTAGTGCACGCCCTCGCCGTTCTCACCGACCGCCCCATCTAGTGCACGCCCTCTCCAGTTAACACCCTCACCGTTGCACTGACTGCCCCATCTAGTGCACGCCCTCTCCAGTTCACACCCTCACCGTCACACTGACCGCCACATTTAGTGCACGCCCTCACCGTCGCACTGACCAGCACCATCTAGTGCACGCTCTCACGCTGTCCGCCCCATCTAGTGCACGCCCTCTCCAGTTCACACCCTCACCGTCACACTGACCGCCACATTTAGTGCGCGCCCTCACCGTCGCACTGACCAGCACCATCTAGTGCACGCCCTCGCCGTCACACTGTCCGCCTCCTCTAGTGCACGCCCTCACCGTCGCACTGACCAGCTCCATCTAGTGCACGCCCTCGCCGTCGCACTGTCCGCCTCCTCTAGTGCACGCCCTCGCACTGTCCGCCCCATCTAGTGCACGCCCTCGCCGTCACACTGACTGCCCTTCATGTTGAGTCAGATTTGATCTGACAACCTCAGTCACCAGCGGTAAGGGACAACCAAGTGAGCCACCAATCTCACACTGCTTCAGTAACTTTTTTTTACCAGCATAAATCAGGTTATTAGAAGTCAAGAGACTAAAAGCAGGTTTGAACCCAGAATGTCCACTACTGAAGCGCATTACTCTAACCAGTATGCTATTGCAGACTTACAGATTGTTGCTGTCAACCAAAAACTAGAACAAACATTGTAGTAGAAATTGTTTTTTCTAAAAGGACTCTCTTTTCAGATAATTAGTAGGAACCTGTCAAATGGGGGGTTCGAACCGACGCCATACAGCTCTAAAGAGTGTTAGTCTAACCACTACACTATGGCAGAGCTTCTGTGCTGTAGACATGTTAAACTATTGTTCTGTCATTCAAATAATAGACCGACCATAGGTGAGCAAAGTAAGATGCTGTAAGTAAAACACTAACGACTAGAGATTTGAACCTGCAACCTTCGCATTTAAAGAACATTACACTAACCACTACACTATTTTAAGACTGAGTTAACACTGACATGTTGGACTTTTGTCATGTCTCATACAAAATCTAGCACAAAAGTTGCATGAAAAATGATATGAAGAAACTAGATTTGAACCTGCAACATACAGTATTAAAGATTATAACTCTAACCACTCTGCTAAGGAAGCACTGGCTTATAGCTGGCATGTTGAACATCTATATTAATTATTGATTATATTAAATAAAAAATAAATTAAACATTCAACAAGAAGCTGATTCAATCCAGCAACATATGGCATGTCAGAGTAATACCCTAACCACTACACTACTTAAAGACAGGAGCTAATTTTGCATGTTGGACTTTTGTTAAGTCTCATCCAATATCTAACACAAAAGCATCAATGTTTTCTTTTCTTGGGGAGTCATTTTAGGAAACTAAATATAACAAGAGTTGAATCTACAAACTATGACATTACAGCTCATTACTCTTATCATTATGCTAAGAAAGAACTGTTGGGAAACTGGCATGTTGGACTTTAGATATCAAGCATAAAAGTTCCTCGAAAGCTTTTATTTCACAGTTATTTTGGAAACTAAATAAAAGCAAGTTAGAACCTACAACCTACACCATGAGAGAGCAGTACTCTCACCACTACACTACGGAAGAAGTGTGTTGGGGACATGGCATGTTGGATATTTGTTTGGTCTCAACCAAAACGCCAAATAGTACATATATATTTATCTGTATATTATGTTCATAGTACATACACATCTGTAAATGACTCCTAATGACTTGCCTTGTACTTGTACTTGTGTAATGACAATAAAGTTAATTCTAGTCTAATCTAATCTAATCTAAAAAATAATTCCATGCAGAAAAAAAATATTAAACATTCAAGAAACTAAACAGAAGCTGATTTGAACCTACAGCACACAGCATGTGGGAGTAGTACTCTAACCACTAAGCCATGAAAAGATATGATTTGGCATGTTGGACTTTTGTTATGTCTCAACCAATAGCTACAATAAAAGTTGCATTAAAGATTTTTTCCTCAGGGATTTTGGGAAACTTAATAAAACATGGTTCGAACCTACAAACTAGACCCTGAGAGAGTATTACACTAACCACTGTGCTACGTAGCAGGGCTTTTGTTAATGGCATGTTGGATATTTGTCATGTCTTAACCAATAAACAGACACTATACCTGATAAAAAAAAATGTTGTATTTAACATTCAAGAAATTGAGGAAAAGCTGATTTGAACCTGCAGCATACACCATGTGGGAGCATTACTCTAATCACTACACTATTTAAAGAGTTGCGTAAATTTCATGTTGGACTTTTGTTGTGTCGCAACCAATATTAAAACCAAAAATTGCATGAATACTTACTTTTTTTTGTGATTGTTTTAGAAAACTAAACGAAACAGGATTTGAATCTGCAAACTATATCACTACAGCCCAATACTCTAACCACTACGCCACAGACCAACTGAATAACCAACTGAGGCATGTTGTACATTTGTTAATCTGAAATCAATATCTAGAGTGAAAGTTGGACAAAAGCATTCTTTTTGGGTTATTTTAGAAAACTAAATAAAACAGGATTTGAACCTACAATCTGCATCATTCAGAACTTTTACTTTAACCACCACACTATGGAATATTGGTGCTGGTGTCGACATGTTGAACTATTGTTCTGTCATTCAAATAATAGACCGACCATAGGTGAGCAAAGTCAGATGCTGTAAGTAAAACACTAACGACTAGAGATTTGAACCTGCAATCTTCACATTTAAATAACATTACACTAACCACTACACTATTTTAAAACTGAGTTAAACTTGACATGTTGGACTTTTGTCATGTCTCATACAAAATCTAGAACAAAAGTTGCATGAAAAATGATATGAAGAAACTAGTTTTGAACCTGCAACATAGAGTATTAAAGATCATAACTCTAACCACTCTGCTATGGAAGCACTGACTTATAGCTGGCACCTTCAACATCTTTATTAATTATTGATTACATTAAATAAAAAATAGATTTAACATTCAACAAGGTGCTGATTTGATCCAGCAACATACGGCATGTCAGAGTAATACCCTAACCACTACACTACTTAAAGACAGGAGCTGAGTATGGGCCTGTTGGACTTTTATGTCTCAATTAATAATTAGATCAACCACAAGAAAAAAAACTCAAATAATATCTGTATAAATCATTCAAGATAACCAACAGAAGCTGATTTGAAGTTTCACCATAGACCATGTGTGAGCATTACTCTAAACACTACACTATTTAAATACAGTATGTGAGTTGGCATGTTGGACTTTGGTTATGTTTCAACTAATCTCAAGACTAAAAGATTTTTCCCATTATTTTGGAAAAGTATTAAAAACAAGGTTTGAACATACAACCTACCACACTAGTGATCATTAATCTAACCACTATGCTACAGAACAGCTAGCCTGAGTCTGGCATGTTGGACATTTGTTGTCTTATCCAATAACAAGACAAACCATAGCTGATCACATTCAAAAAGGTTCTATATATATAATTCAAGAAATTGAGAAGAAGCTGATTTGAATCTGCATAGAGATAGCATTACTCTAATCACTATGCTGATTAAGAACAGGACTTAAGGTGGCATGTTGGATTTTTATCATGTACCAAACAATAACTAGCCCATAGGGCTGTGTGTAATAAAATGAGCCTTGAACTTACAACCTGAACCATGACAGAGCTCTACTTTAACCACTAATCCATGGAAGGAGGGAAATGTGGACGGCAACTAGGACTTGTTGGCATGCTGTTTTATTAACATTTATTACGACACAAACAATAACTAGCCCAACACAACTGATCGTGTTTAAATTAAAATGTGATCAATGATCGAAACTCAGAAATACTTAACACAGATTTGAACCAGCAACTTAGACGTTAAGAGATCATCACTCTAACCACCACACCGTATAAGAACGGTTGTGACCTGTTGGACTTTTTTCTTGTGTCATTCACTAACTGGACCCTTTTAGTAGGAAAGTAAATAAAAGGAGGTTTAATCCTGCAACACACCCCAACACAGAGAGATGAACTCTAACCACTATGCTATGGAGGAACTACAATGGTGCTTGGCATGTTGGAATTTCATGTTTTAAGTGGTTGGTAGGAACCTGGCTAAAAGCAGATTTAAAAACTATAACATAACCCATATATCAGTATTAAACTTACCGCATTTTTCCCATTATTTTGGAAAAGTATTAAAAACAAGGTTTGAACATACAACCTACCACACTAGTGATCATTAATCTAACCACTATGCTACAGAACAGCTAGCCTGAGTCTGGCATGTTGGACATTTGTTGTCTTATCCAATAACAAGACAAACCATAGCTGATCACATTCAAAAAGGTTCTATATATATAATTCAAGAAATTGAGAAGAAGCTGATTTGAATCTGCATAGAGATAGCATTACTCTAATGACTATGCTGATTAAGAACAGGACTTAAGGTGGCATGTTGGATTTTTATCATGTACCAAACAATAACTAGCCCATAGGGCTGTGTGTAATAAAATGAGCCTTGAACTTACAACCTGAACCATGACAGAGCTCTACTTTAACCACTAATCCATGGAAGGAGGGAAACGTGGACGGCAACTAGGACTTGTTGGCATGCTGTTTTATTAACATTTATTACGACACAAACAATAACTAGCCCAACACACCTGATCGTGTTTAAATTAAAATGTGATCAATGATCAAAACTCAGAAATACTTAACACAGATTTGAACCAGCAACTTAGACGTTAACAAATCATCACTCTAACCACCACACCGTATAAGAATGGTTGTGACATGTTGGACTTTTGTCTTGTGTCATTCACTAACTGGACCCTTTTAGTAGGAATGTAAATAAAAGGAGGTTTGATCCTACAACACACCCCAACACAGAGAGATAAACTCTAAACACAATGCTATGGAGGAACTACAATGGTGCTTGGCATGTTGGACTTTCATGTTTCAAGTGGTTGGTAGGAACCTGGCTAAAAGCAGATTTAAAAACTATAACATAACTCATATATCAGTATTACACTTACCACTGTACTACTCAGGAACCCAGCATGCAACGGCATGTCAAACATCTGTCCTGTGTCATCCAAGAACTGGCCTTTTTATGTTTTATGTCTTTTTTTTAACTTGGCCCCCTATATTAGATATTTTTTTTATAATTTGTAGTAAAGTGAGGAAAAGGGGATTTGAACCTATAACATACACAAGAAAAGAGCATGACTCTAACCACTACACTAAAGCAGGCTTACATGTGAAAATTGCACATTGGAGTTTTGCTGTCTTAACCAGTAGCAAGACAAAATACACCTGATTACAGGTAAATAAAAATATATTCAGCATTCAAGAAGCTGATTTGAACTTACAACATACACCATGAGAGTGAACGCACTCATACCACTACACTCTTTAGGATCAGTTATAGTGATGGCATGTTGGACTTTTTGTTGAAGATTTGTACTTATTTGTAGAAAAGTGAATTAAAAAGAGAAAAGAAAAACAACCTACAACACCCACGGTGCATTACTCTACCTTTTATAGCTATGGAATGATAACAACTCTGATCAAATTTACGCAGAATATATTTTTAAGATTTTAAGATCATTGTTATGTAAATACTATAGCCAAACAACAATTCCTAGATGGTAAAGTCTTTCTTGCTGGGACCATGCAAATGAGGGCATGTTCGATTAGACCATTCACTACTTTAACAAAATCTATCCAAAAGGAATATATTAGAGATGAGAAATCCTTCTGAATCACTGAGAACGAATTCCAGTCTCACGAGTCCTTTGAGTGACTTGAGTCAGTAGGGATTCTGCCTGCTTTTGCCATGGAATACCACTAGAGGGCACTCCTCAGAATTCAACGAATCTCTGGACTCATGAGTAATCTCACTGAGAAATCCAACGGAATCCCACTGTTCCAACGGTTTCACCTGCTTTTGCCAGTCCTTCCACTAGAGGGAGCTCCTTGAATCCTTTGACTCATAATCTCTTACACTTACTGAGTCCCTCGGATTCGACTTTGATTCCCACGGTTCAGATGACTTAACCAGGACTCGAATAGGATATGAGTCTCTTGGGTTTTCATTTCAAACAATTCAAGGAGCTACTTGTTGTTGAATTTATTTGCTAACTTAATGGTGTAATATGTCTAAATGGTTTAATTTACAATTTAGTTCTTTATAGATATGTTGTTATTAGCAAGATAACCAAGGACTCGAGTGATCAGAGTAATTGAAAAGAAGGATTCATGAATCCCGAGTCATATAAAGGATAGGGTTATTTAAACCGGATAAATACAAACTCGCTTATCTCTAGAATATTTGGTGAACACAACTACAGTCAAACCCACTTATCTCCACCTCGGTTAATTCGCCAATCCTATCAAGTGGACGTTTTTGAAGTGGAACCGGCAAATGCTGCGCTTTCCATAGCGCGGATCCGTGAATTCTCTACACGAACTGTCTCTGCTTTCACAGAACTTGGTGGACCGTGCTCCCGGAGCGCACCACTGGATATTACTGCTTCACTACAAGTATTGGTGGTTTATTTCCTGAGTATTCTCAATAAACTTTGTTTGAGTTTACTTTGGCTTCCGTCTCCTTATCCGCATTACAGATTATCTCGATCCGCATGACCAATCGAACAAATCGAGGCAACTCTGTTGTGTAAAAAACCCTCCAAAAACACGTGCATGCACATTCTCATTTATTAACGCACATCATGTACATAAAGAAATTTCAAGCACGTTAATATATTGCCGCCAAATTTGTTTTTGTTTATCTCGATCATCGGTTATCTCGACGCTTTTTGGCGACCCCTAGGCCGGCGACATAACCGGGTTCCACTGTACCATACAAATGCAAAAATGCATATGTGAAGTAAAAGCCAGTGCATATTATTGATTATTAACACATTTAATTAAAGAAATATATCATAACTATTCCTTGTTAGATCAGCTCTAGTTACTTAACAACATTTGACAGATTGGGGTATTCCATGGATACCAAGCTTTGCAATATAATAAACGATTCCTCTCAGCCAATCACTTAATTTAGAAATTAAGTTTCCACAGCATAATAGATTTATTTACTGTTACAGCATTTATGTTTACTTAGATGATGGCTTGCATTTTATTTTAATCCATGATGAAAACTTGGGCAAAAACTGGAAAGACTCTCAACTCAACTCTGAAATCCTCCAAATAGATTCACCTGTAAACACAAAAATACAAAACCAAAGCAGCAATTACTTTAAATTAATAAATGTATCTAACTTTTTATTTAACACAAAGCATTGACTTATTTTTGGTGTTAGAGGGGAATCAGTCTTTCTTTTGGTAATTATTGAGCTCTTTGGTTGCTGATGTCATCTCTCTTGAACCTGCTGGTGGTGGCAGGTTTCTCTCAGACATGAACCTGGAAGCTAAAGCAACATAGGATGAAGACACTGAAAAGGAAACATAAGTGAAAATGAGAACCGCAGTCCTGTAGCTTTGATTGATAGATATAGTGTACACAGATATACAACTTAAATATCAAGTGCATCTTAAATAACATACACCTCGAAAAACCACTGATGGCTCTATGGCCTGTAGCATCTACTCCATTTCCTGTCATTTATTTAGCACTTATTCACAAAACAAATAAATCCTTTTAAACCAGTGCATATTTAATAATAGATCTAATTGAGTTCCAGATCCTAAAGCTCTTGCTTTATGTTTACCTGTTACAAAGCACAGACAGTTAAAACGCCTTTTATAGGAGTTATATATTAACACTGCAAACTTTTAAACAATTTATTTTTTCAATAAATATCATTGTCGTCTACCAACTATAACCAGTCCGATTCTCACAAGCCCCTATTTGTTCTCTCCTTTTTAAATTACAGACTTAGAAGACTTTATTTCTTAATAAAACACACTTCTGATGCTTCCGATGCCCTCGTTTATTTGCTAAACGAGGTACCAGAGCCATACATTTCACACGATCTGAAAAATACATTCATAACCAACATCCTCTCAAAACTTGCGTAGTTTTAATAATTTAGACTTCTGGCATGCGTACAGATATTTCTAGCTATAGATATAAAGCTATAACCAGCACTAAGCAGCATAAATTGGGTTATTGGGACATGATCCCAGTCTAGCATTATTGTGTTTGTGTTTGTGTGTGTGTGTGTGTGTGTGTGTGTGTGTGTGTGTGTGTGTGTGTGTATGAGCTTGTTTGTCCCTTTTAAATTCTTTTAACATTTTACACCTTGTGATATTGAGCAATGCAGTATTGCTCAACTGAACCTCTGTCTTTTTGGTCAAATTTGCTCACTTCTCCTCTCTCATTGATATTCTTAAAATAAAAAAAAGCATCCTCCTGGCCTCTCTGTTCTTCCCATGATTCACAATGACACTTTATATACAATACGAGTTTTAATTGAGCAATCAATATTGTCTGCCTCAAATAGCACCAAAAAAATTAAAACATTTCATTCAAAACATGTCATTAATTGCTAGAAAACATTACAGTTACTCACAGCCGGCTGTGGGAATAAAGAAGAGTCTCCGTTGCTGGTGAAGAAGGACATCTGCGTATAGCAAACAAAAGCTTTTTATATGTATATCCTGTAGGTGGTCACAAAGCACAGAAGTTATTCAAGTTTGCTTAAAAGAGAAAACTAAAGGAAAGAGGTACTAAATGTACTGATGTAAAGACATGCAGTGTTCTCAATGCTGACAGGTGTGGAATTGGCTGAAGGGATCTGTGACACTGTAGGCCTCCATCCAACATTCCATCTAACATGCGCTCACAAATACACACTTTTCTGCTTGACCTCACCTTCGCTGACGCTAATATATTACAAATGTGACCAAACTTTTGTTACACCAACAACACATCTGTGTGCATTTAATTTTTTTAGATAAATCTTAAAAAGCACAGTTCTTCAAAAATATCCAAATATAACAGCGATGCAATCTCAGCATTTACAGGATGGCTAAATTTATTGCAATTTATTTTTTTTTTTATTATAACAAAGTGGTGAAAATTAGGCAGAGGTTAACACTGAATTAACATTATGAAGGTAAGATTAGGTAAGGTATTACACTTTAGCCGCTTGTTTCAATTATAAAAAAGGATTTTATTGAGACAGAGAAAACACTTTTTTCAAATGATTATTTTATGTATATCTGTTTGATTGGTCTTTAACTTTTCCTAACTTCTAGGATGAACTAAAATCGCACTGTCGGACCTTTTTGTTGACAGAATCAATTATGATGTCTTTGAAGTTCAGCTGTTTGATCAAGTCGGACAAGACTAGTAAACCTTGCTTAGATTTTGGGAATTGTTTGAATAGCTTTGAATTTTTTTTGTAAGTACTGTAAATGACCTTGAACTGTTAATGACGCATTCGTGGCGAACTTCACTAGATGATCTATTTAAAGCTGGAGTTTTTAGCAACAGCGCCCTCTACAGGCAGCGGTAGACGATACTTTTCCCAAGAAATTAAATCTGTCCGCGAAAACACAACACTACCCTGTCGTAAGAAATGTCTTGATCGAATGGTCTGAGATACCCAGTAAAATAGTAACCGAACTCATGAAGAGACCAATCACTGTTCAGCTGCGAATCGTAAATCAGGTGACCGGAAACGTCTTTTTCATCCGGGCGGGGGCGGAAAAAAGTTGGACTGAAGATAAATAAATAAAATCTGTGCCAGTGGTCGAGTGAAGCGCGAACCTATAAAGGACAAGATTTTCTTAAGCACTTTAAAGTGCGAATAAACATAATTAAAGAATCTTCACTTTTTCCTTTCACCAGTCGGGAAGTGTCTCGTGTGAAGGAGCAACACGCGCACTATAACAGGTAAGTGGCTTTTATATTAAAACAGGTGAAACATCTGTATGAATGAGCTCTACATCTGGGCGCGGACAACATCATTATTATCGAATTCAGAGGAAAGAAACCTTACAGCGGTTCCGAACCTATTAAAGTCAGAAAGGTGGAAATAGGACATAATAATCACTCACTGTCGTTGCCTTTAGCAGTGGAAAATTACTTGCATGCTTTACCCTTTACTCTGTTCTGAATGGTACGTGTAACACTTTAAAGCAGGTATATAAACTTTTGACTTTTTTAACTTTCATATTATCATGTGGTAATCAAACAAAAGTCACCATCAGCAGAGGCTTCAGTGAACTTTTGGAAAACTTTTGGGGCAAGGGCCGTGCTCAAGGGCCCAACAGTGGCAGCTTGGCAGGTCTGGACCCTCCACCCTCTGATCAGTAACCCAGAGCCTTTACTGTTTAATGAAAAGTTGTCATTCTTGTTATTGTGGTTGACTTTATTGGTGTAGACAATAATTACACAATAAGTACGCATTAATTACCTATTATTGTGGCTGAATTTAGTAGTGCAAATTACTTGCATACTTCAAATATTAGTTTGTAATTTATATTTGTTAAAATATTGTACTGGGGACCCTCTCAAAAAATACACAAAGTCTCTACTTCTAAACCGGAAAGTTGTCAGTCTCAAAACTCTCTTAATACAAAATCTAACACACAAACTGCTCGGATGAGAAAATAGCTCCTGATGAAGCAATGTGAAATTGAATACCTGTCTCCTGATTGGTTGAACAACAATCAGGAGACGGGTGTTGAACACCAATCAGGAGCCGGGTGTTAAATTTGGTTGAACAACGATGAGGACACAGGAGCAATCGGATGACGTTTCATAGCACAGACACAGACAGACCCAATCACGACAGAGAAATAACAGAACAACCATAGGATTGTAAAATGTATTGACCATATATTTATATATTGTAATATGTATCTAATATACAGTTTTACCAAACCTACATGCACACAAACCAAATGTAATATCCTAAAATCTTTATCAAGATACAAGCTATCTAAATAATCTACCTAGGGCATGTTCTTACTGAGGATTTGCCTCTAAACTGCATGTTGAGGAACAGTGTTGTGATCTTGAAACAATCAAAATGTAAACATCAAGAGAGAATTTTATAAGAGAAGATCCCGGCCGTTGAAACCTCTATGGCCCTGATGCTACCTGATCTTTACTTCCAGGTCATCAGTCCGTATTCAGTAGTAGATGTAATACTAATCTTTGTTCTTTTCTTTTAATCTTATGTCAAATAATTTCACTTTCATCATTGCAGGTTAATTGTATAAGAAGATCAGCATGATCGATACAGTGATGGGCCTCCTCCTTCTCCTCCTCCTGGGTAGGTCTCTCTTTATATACCATATTACACATGCATTAGTATCCATAGTGTCACAGTCAGCATAAAAAGCCTTGCTGGTTAATTGCCAATAAAAGATTTGCTTTTCTCTCCGTTTCATTAGTTTGTCACCTGTCAGTGGTGCACCCCGATACATCCTCCGATATAGCAGCCATTGTGAAAGCACCTCTAATTCTCCAATGCAGCTGCTTTGGGAAAGTGGTTAAATGGACGACCTCTTACTTTTACTCCACTGAAACACCTATTGCCGAGTGTAACAGTGGGATGTGTCAAATTGAAAAGGATTTTCAGGACAGATTTACCTTCTTGGATGACACCAGTGCTGGAAATTTCTCCATGACCATCAATTCAACTGTCTACAATGACATTGGCTACTACAAATGCACCTGTGATGGAAAATCAGTTAGTGGACTACATCTAAAAGTATATGGTGAGATTATAACACGTTGCTTACAATCTAGTTTGTATCAAGTCTTGGTTTTTAACACCTAAAGAAAGAAATAGTTACTATATCATAATAACATTGTTTCTCATTAAATTCCTTCGTTTGTTTTAGACCCTGTGGTTGTGGAGGTTTTCGAGGGGGATAACGCCACACTTCCATGCTACGGCAACACTCGGCGTGATGCCCAGGACGTACAGTGGATGAAAGATGGGGGAAAGTTGCCGGTGTACAAATATTTCATTGCCGATGAAGCTGCAGCAGGCAGAATAACCATGTCAAAAGAAGGCTTTCAAACTGGCGATCTCTCGCTGCGAATCGGATCCGTTCGCCACTCCGACGCTTCGCTTTACTTGTGCCTTATTCACCGGGGATCTCGTGAAGGAGACCCGCGTGCCGTCCTGCTAAAAGTGAAAGGTAAGTTCACAATTTAATCCGGTAGTTTTTAAGTGGATGAAGTTAATGTTCGGCTGCTGCTAGAAAAATAAGTAATCCCAGTCTATAGACATTCCAGTTGAAATAATGTGTATTACAATATTTATATTTTATATTATTCTAATATTTTTCTTTTTTCCTTAGAACATCCATTGGCGCAAACCCCACCCACACCCTCCAGCTGTATTACCCCAAACTCCCAAATAGCAATATATGTAGTACTGGGATTGCTCCTTTTCCTCCTCTTCATCAGCGTAGTGATTATTAACTGCGTGATTTACTGTGAGAAAAGCCACAAAAAGCCTCAACAAATAGCAACCAACAATGAAGCTGCTCCTGTTCAGGAAGAAACCCCAATGATGGAAAAGGTTTCTTCAACACGGATGATCCGAGACTAGTCGTGTTAGTTGCAGTGGCAGAATATGTATAAAATGATTCCCCAGAATCAATTTCCTCTGTTACATAGTGAGTTCTCTCAGATACACTCTCAGTTGCCCTTCAGCTTGAAGCGGTCTAAGTTGACACCGGGGTTTCTAACTAATCCGAGAGCTAAAAGACATGTTGCCTGGGTCAGAGGAACTGCAGTACTTTATTCAGTGTAACGACTGGAGGTCCCTTCTAATCAAGTGTCCATTCCCTATTTAAACTTTTGCACTTTTTTCTTCAGGAGACACCACTGGATACCTGCGTTTTAAATGTACTGCATGCTACTGTTGTCAATGTCTTGTTTTTTTTGCCCTTGTAAAATTGAAGGTTAAGTTTGTTTGTTATTTTTGTTTATATTATCTGATGTCATTTATACCTTTTTGATAGTAATATTTTATACACAAATATTTTATAATACAAATATTATGGAATAAACGCTTGTTATACTGTTTATATTTTTGACAATATTCCATAAGTATTTGTTTAATGTGCTTGTACAGTCCAGTAATTATAGCTATATAATATACACCTTTATTTTATTTTTGTTAGAAATGCATAACAATGCTAAATATATGTATAGCATATTATATAAATGTAATGCAGTTATTAATATAGTAGACATTTATATTTATAAATATATCACCCATGTATACATTCACTTGTAGTTTTCCCCTTCACTAAGCACCACTGCCAACACACAAATAATGCTTTTTACATTATTTATTATAGACGAATTGGAACAAAAACACCATGAAGTTAGTTTTGCACTGGTAATTTTTAATATTTTTTTTTATTATCCTTTAACATTGTTACACAAGCAAAATTTTGTTAGAGCCATTTTAATGCCTGTAGATTGGATTACAGTTCAGAGGATGTGCTTTTTGTCTGCAACATTTCTGCTTCTCACTCACCTTTTGTTCTACCTGCATCTCTAATAAACTCATTTTTAATCCTGTCCATTCTCATCACTCCAAATGAAAATCTGCATCCTAAACTCATATCATTGCCACGTCCAGCTGTCAGTGCTGCAGCCTTTTAACCATATATCTTACAAACATCTGCCTCACTTCTCCACCCACTCCACTCTTCTCCACTTCTTGATCCCAGGTAACTACTGTAAACTCCTCCACCTTCACTACCACTCCACTGCCCTCCCTCTCATTCACACACACATGTACTCTGTCTTACTTCTGACTTTCATTCCTCTTCTTGTCAGGTTCATGCCTTGACAGTAATTAAAAAGTATAAGTCAGTTACTATAGTATTAATTATGTGCCTGAACATGTTTGGAGGAACAACCAACCAATCTGAGTTTTTTTTTTTTTTTTATTACCTAGTGACTCGTAAGTGAATCAAATCATTCTAATCATCCAATCTTAGGAAAACAAGTGCTAAATTATTATTATTATCAAATTAGAAAAGCACATACCTGCATTGATGGCATCGTCCCACTCATTCAGCTGCATAAAGCAACGCCATCTCACGTTGACAAAAGATTCGACTCAGGGAACCGACTCATCCAGAAAACGACACATTAGTTTTTACAGTCTGTTTATAGTTTAATACAGTTTGAATGGAAACAGCAGAAGGAATAATCCGGATTAACGCCAATATATCGTAACGCTGAAAGCTTGTAGTTTTAGTATTTTAACAATTACAGCCGTTAATTAATTATTCAGCACTAAAACATTAGCATTGTTGTTTTATTAGGGTCACCAGTTTGTTGGATCTTAAATACCCTGGCTGTGTCTCTTTCTTATCATTGTTCCCATAAACTATTCTTTTTTTTTTTGTCTATTTAATTAATTTCAATTTTTTTTTGTTTAGCGCTTTTAACAATTAACATTGTCTCAACACAGCGTTACACAGATAATGTGGTGATTAAGAGGACATATTTGGACCAATCAAAAGCGCCGTTAAAAAATCACGTGACCTCTTGTGGTCTGTGCTGGATTTACAGGACGCATATTTAAATAAAATTTAAATAAATTAACTTTTGCCCTCATATTTGGGTCAATCTTAATTTCTGTAGCAAAGTCTAAAGTCTTAAAAAAACAAACAAAAAAACAATTTCTTGTTCCAATAGAAAAAGCATGCAAGTACTGACAATCATCTTTGCAAAAGATTTGTTTGAAATAATTTTAGTGAGTGAAAGAGCAAAAAATAAAATACAATGTAAGGTCTAAAATGTCTTACTGTTGTATACCAGCAATTACATTTATAATTGCATGATTTAACTGTACGGCGTGCCAAATGTCAGCATATTTTGATTTTTTTGTGATCATTCTCCTCTGTGCTCTTTGGCTTATGTCTTACAGCTGGCAGGGCAAAATTCATTAACCCTGTGAGAAAATCCAAATCAGCTCATGCACACAAAGAGCTACACCATTCAAATCAAACAGTATAAAAGGTATATTGAGCTCTGGAACACATCTCTTCCTTATATCTTACTCGAGAAAAATAAAAATATGTTCTCAACTGAATGCTGAAACAATTGCAGTAAATAAACTAGAAAAATGATCTAAGCAGAGACTGAACATATGTGTAAAATGTACTTCACAGGTCTCATGCTTGTGTACCTAGATCAATTCATATTTCAATTATTTAAGTAAACCAAGACCCTTTAGTCTACTTTTCCTCAATCTTGCCACAACTACCTACAGTCACCATGTCAAAAGAGCAATATAAAAAGGTATGAATATGGAAAGATCAACCCTCCTACAACAAAAATCAGACAAGGTAAATAAGAAATATTTATTTTTAACAAGTTACCACCATTGGGTTGATTACGTACAAAACATTGTCTAACTGATGTCAGTTTTTTCTGAATGCAACTCCAACCAGCATCTCGGCTTGAAAGCTCCACGATGGCCCTAAAACCAAGAAAAGACATTAAAACTCAAATCTAAACATTATTAGCCAGAACACTCATCAATTCAGTGCATCAGAAATCTTTTGGCTTAAAGTCACAGGCAGTCAACATGGTCGATATGCCGGGGAAAAAAAATGGTCATCATGAACACACAATCATGAAAAGGTCACTGCCAATCATAAACCAGTACCTTGTGCATTCCAGACGAGGAGCTTCCATGAACCCATTCCAGATACTTCATGATGTGGTCTCCTGAATTTTAGAGTAGAAAAGCCTTTTTATTGACAATGGCTGCATGCAAATGATCTAAGCACATGTTCTACATGGTGCATCAGATATTTTGGCTTAATTAAAGACAAGTCAACAGTGTCGATCTGCTGGGGAAAAAAGTTTAGTCATCCTTTACGCCATTACAGTCTAATGCAGGACTGCAGATGTACAAAAACTCACCTCTTACACCCTCGAAAGTAGAAACGTGTTGGGAACACAACGAGCCCCACAATCTATAGGTAATAAAAGATAAGAAAAGTAGTGTTAAAAAAAGAAGTCAGTCACAGGAAAAAGTTGTACATACAGAAAAATGGCTCAGACACTTTGGCTTAATTTTCAAAAGAAGTCAACAGAGTCGATCTGCTGGGGAAAAAAGTTTAGTCATCATTTACACCATGTAACAACAATCATAAGTTCAGAAGGAAGGCAAGAGAAACGTACCAGTTTTACATCAGTAGAAAGAAAACCAAGACCGGGAACCTTTTCAGCATCTGCAGGGCCCCTGGTTCTGGAAGAGGTAAAAGTGAAAGTCCTTCACAACTTAATCTCTCTAAGGGCAGTTTAAAGGTATGCACTGTGACAGCGGCTCAGACACTTTGGCTTAAATTTTAAAAAGAGTCAACAGAGTCGATCTGCTGGGGAAAAAAGTTTAGTCATCAGAGCCATGTTTTATAAAAACCCAAAGGCATGAGGTCAGGAGAAACATCTCACCAGGACACATTCCATATGACCTTCATGGTGAAGAGCAGCTGTGCAAATTTGGTATCCATTTCACCTCTCCACTGCTGGATGATCTAACCTGAAACAAAAGTTTTTATTGCACATTTTAGTGACCACAAATAAAATCAAAACAACCATCACACTATCAAAAAATGTTTTGATAAAATAAACATTGTTGATAACCAAAACCATTTATTAAATTTTTTTTCTACCTGTTCTTTTTATTCTAAAGCAAAGCCTTTTTTCTTGGTACCATTTCATATACACTAAAACATCTGAGGACAAACTATCAATATGGTTTTAATTACAAAATAAAAATGATGTTATAGATTACTAGTACCAACTAAGACAAGTGATTATAAATGGGAAATATACTTAATTTCTAACTGCTAAATATATCATGATGTTTTACCTGCTGGATTGTTATTGAGGGCAAAGGCGCATTGGCGCCCCCCACCGGCCAAAATGAAACATGAGGGGCAATGAGCCCAAACCCCGACAACCACGTGACCCGGAGAAGGAAGTGGTTTGTGCAGCATGGCCATTTCCGGGAAGTAAGCAGGGATCCACGTGGTGCCTTAAAAAAAAAAGAAAGAAAATATTCTCAATTTCAATCACTTAATTTTAAAACTTCATGCAATAAAATAAAATATATTGCATTAGAGTAACATCTATTGGGAAATAAATGTAATTTAAAAATTTGATGAGAAAATTCTAAACATTTTAAATTGATCTCTAATTTGGTAGAAATTTACCTTTTTCCAAACACATACAGAAATTTATATATTTCCGATTAATAAAGCAAGCAAATATGAACATGTGTAACAGGTCTAATCATTGAACGTGTTCCCCAAACACTCTTCCTTTTCAAGTACACTTCAGACTATCAAAAACACATGCCAATCAAAAACCTGCACCATTATTTAGTAATTTCAATAATTTTTAACCGGGAATAGAAAATAAACATCTCTAAAGAAGTACACACGCTCTTACCTCTGTACTGCAGACCGACTGGGGCGAACACGTGTGTCCAACGGTTTTAAGTAAGCACTGCGCATGCGTCGTAGCAACGAGTCTTGCGCATGCGCATACCCGTGACGCTCCGTTTCCGCTATTTTCGACTGAATAAATAATAAACCTATGAAAAAGTTCAGATCATAGACCAGGTTAAAAACAGAAGAAACAAAACAACAACTTGGAAGCCGCGAAGGTCTTCTCGATCCCGAGTTGAATTCGTGACGTCATTTCAACATGGCTTCTCACGTCGTCAACAGTAAATAAAGTACCACTTCTTTGTTTTTAAACGACATCGTAATCGTATTTACAGTTAGATTCGTCATCAGACACGTATATTTGTTTGAATCTATACCATTAACAACACTAGTTCACGTTTCCCCAACTTTGCAGTTGGAAACTTGAGGTGTCGTTTGCGAAACGCATCGGCTCTTGAGTCGGCTCTTTCAGGTGAACAAACTTGAAGTGATTTACCAGTTGCGGATTGAATTAATTTTAGTATTTGAAAGGTAAAGGAAGATTTTAGGAAATATACCTACACATTGTTAATAGGAATAGCAAGTGCTTTGTGCGGTTTATTAAATATGTCAACGAGCCGTTTAGGTGATCCAAAGAATCGATTCTTTAATATTGAGCTGAGTCAAATGAAAAAGATTCGGTTTTTACTCAAGGAGTGGAAGTACCCGGTCCATTATGTGTGCAATACTTTTATAAATATATATTAAGTGTCCTATAGTCGATTGGTGTGCATCTGTCTTGCATGAATACTAACTTATGATGTATATAAAATATGTCTATCACTCATTAAATACTCTAAAAGGAACGAAAGTTTGTCATCCTGTATGGACCACTAGGTGGCAGTGTTAGCCAGGTTGAGTTTATAAGATTAACGCTACCTCATTTCCCATATTAATTATATTTAAGACAGAATAACAGAATATCAGTACACAACAGTATATAATATATATATATATACACACACACACACACACACACACACACACACACACACACTATATTGCCCAAAGTTGGTCATAAGGATGGTATGTTCTTTTTGAGCTTTCCATTCTGTATTTTGTCACAATAATTCCCTCCACTCTCCTGGGAAGATGTTCCCCTAGATTTTGTAGTAAAGTCAGGTACTGATGAAGGTGAGGAGACCTGGGATGCAGTCAGTCTTCCAATTCCTACTATGTGGTGTGGTTCAGTGTGTGTTAGGTGTGGGATGATTAGCCACAACACTGGTGGTTTTGCAGGTGCAGCCTGTGGTGGAAGTGACCACGGTGGAAGGTAGAGAGACCCTGGTGATCTTCTCAATCGTCCTCACTATCCGCTGTAGGGTCTTGCAATCAGAAATGGTGCAAGATCCAAGCTCAGGATGCTCAGCAGCTGCATCATACATGTAGGCATGTACATACAGTACATAATTTATAGGTAGTGCAGTGTATTATCTAAGAATAAATCGATTTTATTGATATGGATGTATCAAATGTATCATTTTAACAACTCATGTTCAATAACCCCCTCAAGCCCACCATATTTAAATCACACAAACACACCTACATGCACGCATCACTGCACCTCCCTGCAGACCAATTAACACCTAGTTGTGTGACTATTAACACCTGGGCTGTGCTATATGCCAGGGTGATGTTGGCATGACTAGGGTGTGTATAAGCTCTTTGTGTAGTAGTTCACACACTCCCAGCGTGAATAAGGGATTAGCCTTTGAGAAAGATAAGAAGACTGCGTTGATTCCTTCCCCCGTTTCATTCTGCACGACGGAACACAAAAACGACGTACTTTTGTTCAGTAGGTCAGTAATGCAGCAATGTGTACACTACATGGATTAGAAAAAAAGAGTTCCTCAGGGGTTTCTCTATCTTTCTACCTGGAACTCTGTTTGCTGTGTGGTTCAACATAAAACCTTTACAACTTCAAACGGTCAAACCCGAGAATGATATGTTCAGTCTTAAAGTTCTAGCTGGATGCTTTTCATTAAAAAAACAAGTGTAACTGTTGATGTGTTGGTGATTTATTTAACATCTGGAAGGAGTCTCCAGTGTTACAGTGTAAAACTACAGTTCAGGGTGTGCCTTTAGAGGAAAATTTTACCCCTATGGTGGATTTTAACATCAGAATCAATTCCCATGCACATTTCTGTCTTAAAAAAGTAATTTATGATTAGCAACGAAGAAACGTTTACTTGCTTATCAGTACAATTGCAGCTCCAGTGCAAAACTAATGATGCCAACCTAACTTTAAAGATTAAACATGTCCTGTTTTGAGGTAATGACAGAATAATTTGCATAAATTTTGTACAAGCATTTTATTTAAGCTTTAGATCAACCACGTGTGAGAAGCGTTTCATCCAAGTCCTGACTGAGGTTGAGTGCATTAAGCCCCCAAATGATTCGATTATGAATCAAGAGATAAATGTGTCTGTTTTTTTTACTAGTGTTTTTCAGATCAATGATTCCTCAATGCTTATTCTTTACCATTGCGGAAAATCGAATCTATTTCCCTATGATTTCAACACGGAAAGAATAAAATAAAGTGCAGATTGTAGCATCTTGAGAAAACCTAATCATTTAGTGAGAACTAATTTTGTGCTACAGATAGATGATGCTGAGCTCACAGCATGTTCGAGTTAACCAGGGTGTGGGACACGTTTGACCTTTAGACCTGTTTCGGAAGAGGAATGAGGGCGGCGACGATTGCCATGTCGCTGTCTCTAGGTTACGGTCGATGTGGCAGTGGGAAACGGGGCACAGGCACAGCAGGTGGGAAGCGCTGGAGATGTCACTTGTGATCTTTGCCGCGTCCCCATAACAGGACAAAGGACAATTAGAGGCTTGTCATCACTTGTCGGAGGATAAACCGGGTCAGTGCTGGATCAGTGTGAAAGCATTTTGGCAACGTTTTTTATTGGCTTTTGTGGGAATTATGGAGGCAAACCCATTAATTCAGCCGAAATAAACTTATATATTTTTTTGGGTAGTATAAAGGGCTGCAATGTGCATGATTAGATTTGATTATGTAACTTATTTGGAGCTTTTAGAGCTCAAATGCTTTGCTATATAGTTATATTACTCTGACCCAAGTGGCACAGTGTAGAAAGTCTGATGGTCTGAAGGCCTCGTCACAAAAAGGCGTGAACCGCCTTTAAATTGCGTCCCTGCTCAAACTCAACTGATTCAACTTATCTCCTTATGATCACGACTTTAGGTGTGTCAGTGTGAGGTTTCTCAACTCATACTCAGGGTACTCACAGCCCCCCAGAGGTGAAACCTTTCCCCAACAAACCCGTTGATTGGTTTAGATTATCAGTTAATCACCAAAATCACAGTGAGTGAAAGGTCAGTTGGAAAAACCGTAACCGTCTCAAATCACTTATTTATGCAGTATTTTGGATTTTTTTGAGGATAGCTTTGGGGTAGTGTATATAAATGCAAGGTTTGTAGTAGATAAGAGATTTTCCAGAGAGATTTGGATTCAAATAAAAAATCAACAGTACAGTAAACATTGTTGGTTAAGTAACTGAAGTGATTAGTATTGAACCAGTGTTACCAACTTTCTTGGCTTTTCTAGAACTTTTGAGGTGGATGTAAAAAACCTAATGATAAATCTACTTTTCAAGCGGATATTAGCAAATATCCATATTTATGTTACTTATAACCAATTACTGTTCACAATTTTTAACTAACAACCAATCACTGATCATCGTTTTGTTCCAACATCCAATCACTGATCACAATTATTATTATTATTATTACTTTTTTTTTAACTAAAGTGAACAACCAATCACAGATTACAATTTTACCAATAACCAATCACTGAACACCATTTTAACAATAACCAATCACTAAACACCATTTTAACAATAACCAATCACTAAACACCATTTTAACAATAACCAATCACATAACACCATTTTAACAATAACCAATCACATAACACCATTTTAACAATAACCAATCACATATCATTATTTTTACTAACATTCCAAATCTCTGATCAAAAATAGTTGAACATTTAACAATGGTCAATCTCTGAACAACATTTTTACCCATGACCAATCATTGAACATTATTTGTAGGTATGACCAATCATTAAACATCATTTAATTTTTGCCAACAACTAATTGCTGCTCTCTCAACTACCCACTAACACTTCTTTATGTCTGTGTTCTTGATAAAAAATAAAAAAAATTTAGTAATGTTGTAAACAACAGATTAGATTCTATTTTATTAATTATATACTTGATAGTTCATTAATTGTGCCATGAGAAAAAAGCGTACTTTTTTTTTCAAAAACATCTTTGCATGGAAGATCACCTGAAAACTTTTTTTGTACACTAATTTACAGTTTTTCCCAACTCAAGTCAAGTCATATTCCCAGAATAGCCATTTTAAGTTAGCTCTAAACGAACCAGCATTTAAATGCAATTGCCTGTTCATGTATTTAGTCTACAGTATGTTGTACATCCCAAACCTCTGGTTCAAGTCTACATAGAACATACTTTTAAGTATGATGTCGTAGAATATGATTTAAGACGGAGCACTAAAGTTGAACACCCCTGCTGTAACCAAATGTGTCTTAACAGTTACTTTCCCTTCCTGGAGAGTTTAGTGCCAGCACCTTTTAAAAATCTGATCGCATGTGACATAGGTAAGCAAGGTCTTTAGGGGCCTCTGAACATTAGAGCAGGTTGTGTTCAAAGTGAACTCTGCAGGGTAGAAGGTGTCCTGCAGTCAGTGCCGAAACTAAAACACATGGACTATGGAACGGGGGCTTTTGGGTCTCGTAGGGGAAGGGGGATGGCCGTGAGGGTTTAAGACACAAAATGACTATGTTACAAAACAAAACCCAGACCGTCCATTGGGTCGAACTCCTTTAATCCCGGATCAATTCAATGAAACCCATATGTTTACAAATGTTTAAAAGCGTACACAGTAGATAGTACTGTATACACAGAATGTATTCATTACCTCATATATCTTTACTTGTTTTATTACCTTAAAAGTAACAACACTTTATAAACGAGTGCCATACGGGTAGATAGAATTATCCACAGTTTATTATATACAGTGGGTCATGTTATTTTACTGCTTATTACGGTTTACATGTTCGCATCGCCTGTTAGGATCAAATGTGGAAGTACAATCTTAAAAAATTTACAATTAGATCTTATTTGCTGTTATAGTAACCTCCACTTTTCTGGGAATTTATGGATATTTGTAATTAATGTGTTGGTAAAATCAGGTGAGCTCCGACCCCAGCTTCCGAGCAGGCTGGGATATGCGAAGAAAGAATTTCACTGTGCTGTAATGTATATCTGATAAATAAAGAATATTCATTCCTTTTATTCTATTCTGTACTGATGTAGGTGAGGTGGGGAGGCCGGGGGTGCAGTCAGCATTCATATTTATCCCAAAGGTGTTCAGTAGGGTGGAGGTCAGAGCTCTATAGCAGGCCACTCAAGATCTTTTACTCCAACCCATGTAAAGCAGATCTTCATGGCTTTGTGCACAGGATCATTCTCATGTTTGAACAGATTTGGGTCTCCTAAAGAGTGAAAATGTCATGCTACCACACCCAGGGACATCCTATTAAATTGTGTGTTTGTAATTGTGAAAAGTCCGGTGTCCCAATACTTTTGCGATTTACACACCATAAACCTTTTCATTAAAAAAGACGACTGTCAGTTGAACTATTCATTATCTATAGGCTGAAATAACAAACCCACGATACAAACATACATACAAATTTCTGACAAAATATATCAAGTTGGCAAAATATGCAGCACGACCCATCTTAAGTATTTCTGAGGACATTTTGGTGACACTTCCAAACTTTTTACTGAAATTAATATAGGAATATGAACAGAACTCAGTAGACAAGCCGACAAACTGAAGTTGTGTCCTGTTTTAGCATTAAACACTTCTGCTTTTAACATGAGATTTTTTCATTAGCATGTTTCTCGTACACTCTATTACAGATTTAACCCCCTTCCCCCCCTTCCACTCTTCTAGGAGGATTTTCAATTAGATTTCAGAATATGGCTTTGGGAACAATTGGGCTGATTTCAGCCACAGAAGGATTAATGAAGTCAGAGCAAGGAAGCCTGTGGTGCAGTTGATGTTACAGTTGATCTCAAAGCAGTTGAGTTGAGTTAAGGTCAGGGATCTGTGCAGGCCTCTATAGTTCTCACATGTCTTGGTGAATCATGTCTTCATGTTTGGGCCTCATAGCTTCATTGAAAAATAATGCAACTGTAGTATTGCATGTGTGCATCCATCAATTTGGGGAAGAACCCCATATTCATGTGGCGTTCATATGTCCACATTATTACTGTGTGGTTTTAGATGTCTTTTAGGATTATTGGTGTTTACAATTTAGGAAATCTTTTAAATATAATAAAACATTTATGTACTGCTAGAACTTTGACGTTGGACGTCTCCGGTTAAAAAATACCCATTTTGAGCATGTTGTGCTTTGTGTTCTGTGACACAGCTCAAACTTGGTGGTGGTAGCTTCGTGCCTTAGCTTAGGCATTGGACTTTGGTCTTAAGTTTCAACCCCTACCACACCAAACTGCCTCTCTGGGGCCCCTGTAAGTCGCTCTGGATAAGGGTGTCTGCCTAATGGCGTAAACTTACAACGAAGAATGAAGTTTTTTTTTTACCAGTATGACCAACAGTCTAACACGTAACTATTGATGTCATTATTTTATTGATCAATGCTCCATATCTACATTCCTATTATGTCCAGGTTTTGTTGTTTCTTTCATCAATGTAACTTCCAATCACTGGTTATACTGCTTCTTCTGCCTAGAATGTTTCTACAGATACACACATGGGATACACTTTTTTATTGTAGTTATTTATTTTATTATGTAGCAGGTAGTAATTGAGCTGCAAAAAAAAAAGGTTTATAATTTTTAGTGATGATTATTGTGTTTTTTTTTTAATCAAACCCCCACTCCACCCCCTTTTTTTTTTGACCCCACCCTCTTCCATCATTGATGAGGTCCACCCCTGAGGTGCAGCGCGCTCCTTAAAGTCTGCGCGCAACCAGAGGCGCATCGCGTGAGGACACGAGGGAAAGAACCCTGAAGAGCGAGAGACCAAACTTAGGAACTAATAACCCGACCGGAGCTGCTGCACGATCTGAACTTCCAGCATGGCGAGGGGGAGATTGAGATTAAGACTGAGATTGAGGTTGATGGCGGTCTGGTGGTGGTGGTGTTGGTGGTGCTCGTGCGTCGCGCTGGTCGCCGCGAACTTTACGATGGAGAACGACCTGAGCTCGGCTTTCGTGCACCGTGCGCTGCGCAGCCAGGAGCGCCGCGAGGTGCAGCGGGAGATCCTGTCCGTGCTCGGTTTACCCCGGCGCCCGCGACCTCACTCTCCGGAGCGGCGCACGGCGGCGCCTATGTACATGCTGGAGCTTTACAACGCGGCGCTCGAACCCGCCGCTTCCGGCTTCGGTCGCGCTGCCGCGCCGGTCCTGGCACCGGCACCAGCACCGGCTCCGACCCGACGCGACCAGCGCTATCTCAGCGACGCCGACATGGTCATGAGCTTTGTCAACATGGGTGAGGATTATTATTATTATGATTATTATTATTATTGTTATCATTATTAATGTGTTGTTCTGATTGTTTGTTTATTGGTTTCCTCCGATTATTACGTCACAAATCTATTACGTATCGCATCTTCTAAAGGACGCACCTTTACGCACACTCATAATCCGATCCTCATAAACCCTGACATCAACTGTTATTGTCTCCTCGGGAGAAGAAGCATCGCCACACCCTCCTAACGACTGTTTTTGATAATATTGTGGGTGTTACTTTAAACATTTGGCTCTGGAAAACATGAAAACCCTTTAAAAAACAAAACGCTGCCATGCCTCGAGTTTATGATTCTTTGTTGCTCTTATCTGGAAGCTGGTACTTATACCAGCTCTCTCCAGGATCACATGCAATTTCTAATAAGAAAACTTTTGGGGGCCTTCAAGAGTTAAATAAATATGAAATCACTGGACGATTGAGTGAAAACTCTTCAGGTGAGAGTAAAACGTCTCTGTAGGTCAGCGCGAAGCAGGTCGACATCTGCACTTAAGGCTTAAGCTCAAGTTTCATTAGGAAAGTAAACTACAACAGAAACCAGAAGACGTTCCCGTGCAGCCCTGTCTCCAAGAGCTGTTTCATCAGATGATATAGATCTGTTTGGATCCCAAAAGACATTCTGGTATGTCAATATACACTGTAATGGCTGGATTTCTTTCTTTCTTTTTTTTTTCTGTCTTTTTGCCTGACGGTTCACACGGATGCTTTCTATTCCTCTTAGAAGGCTGTAAAACGAAGAATTTTTTTTCTTTTGTCCGGAGCTAATGGTTTGCCATTTCGAGAACTTCGAATCTGCTGTGAAGAGGGCTTTTCACACGGCTTAGTTTGGGGGGGGGTGTAAAAATCTGAGAAGGCATTTTTGACCTCGAAGGAGTAAGATAAAGCTGTTAAGAGATAAAGACCAGTTTAGGAGACCCTCAAGTGTGTGTGTGTGTGTCTGTGGTTTTTAGGTATACGGAAAGAGTGGGAGAACGATGAGATAAACAGTGGCTGATGAAAGATTGTAATAATAATAGTAGTCTTCTTATTAGTCTCGGTATCCGGCTTTGCTTGTGAGCGATCGCAGGTTTCTGTGTGGATAATGAAGAAGGTCTGCATGTATTCAAAGAGCTGTGGGCATGACCGGGGACTTCCCTGGACATTACTGAACTTATCAAACCTGAATTCTGCCTTTGTTTCGTTTGGAAGCCATAGCATTGCCTGTGTTTCGCTGTAGCGAGGGCGCATTCCTGTAGTGGACACGAGTCTCCTTCCCC
>MU558692.1:3376336-3391001 GCA_024362625.1 Silurus asotus | reverse complement strand
TCCACAAGCTTTTTTTTTTTTTGCTTTTTTTTTTTGTTCAGTGGGAATTTCATGCCTCAGAGCAAAGAACTAAATGTTTCAGTCCAAATCTCCTCGATGGTGCACGGTGGCCTCTTGGAAAGTTCAGCTTTGTTTGCCGAGCCAGCTGTCACTTGTGTAATCCCTTCATAAAAAATAACATCTTACATTACTGTCGAGACACGGTTATGATGTGAGCTAGAAAGTCTTTAAAAAAGGCCCAGCCTAGGTTCAGGATTGTTGTTTTTTTTATTTTCCATGTTGGGCTGGTGATTGACAGGATAATTTCCTCCTCTTGTTGAGATGTGTGTTGAGGCAAGCAGGCCTGTGTTCAATCCGGGACCACCCTAAACGACTGTATTAAAGGTATTTCCTTCCCACACAGCCACTGCTACTAGAGAAAAAAGTCGAGAGAGTAGATTTCGAGCCTCTAGTTTGAATCATTTGAATTATATTTCGATGCAAAAAAAAATTTCTTTTTAAAATCAAATAGACTGAGATAAATATAGACTGTAGTAGAACGGGGAAAGCTGTAATGCGCTGAATAGGTCGAGTCGGAAGAAAATAATACAATCTCCCCATAGATATCGCTGTCAAACAAAGTCAGATAGGACTTGTGAAGTTCAGACTCCATCCTGCACACCAGCTGCAGAGCCGTGTCGAGGCTTCTGCTTGGAACCGGTCGGCTTTCAATTTTTTTTCCCAGCTTGTGTTTTACCTGGGAATGTGCCATGGATTGCTACAGATGTGTCTAAGAGGTCTTGTTTTTTTTCTCAGCAAGAGCCAGCTGTTCCCTGGAATGGAAAGGCCGTCTACAATCTGTTCTTCCTTACGTTAACACGCCGATGCCTCTTCAGCATGAGCCTGCTTGGTTTGTTCCAAGTAATGAATGGTTAAGGCTTGAGTTACCAGGTGGCCTTAGAACTTTTTTTTTTGTTAATTTCGTTTTTCGCTTGTATAAACTCCAGCGACATTGTTTTCACTCTGGAGATTTGCTACATGTGAGATCAGGTTACTCTCTTCCATTTCAGACCTTTTCTCCTCACACAGTCCCACTTTCTTTTTAGTTTAACAACAGCAACGAAAAGAAAAAATGTTGATTATATTTCAAAGCCACTTATTTATGATTTACTTCCGCCTTAAGAGAGGAAGAGAAGACGAGCATAAGCACCTGAAGCTGTTTTGCAATTGTTTATTCCCCCTAATAAAGAAAAATGTTACACAGAGAATCCCTGCAGCTCACTGTAATTCTGCAGAGAAGCAGTCATGCTCCAAATGTTTACACTGATAAGCCAGCTTGGCCAAGTAACACTGAAATCCGATTATTCTTCAGCCTATGATTCTCAGAAAACCAAATCCAATTTTTTATAGTGTTTTTAGTTGTTAGTTCAAAACATTCTGGAAAGAGTTTGAGAACATCTTTTTTTTTTTATTATTACTTCCCATAATACAATTTAACGAATCAGGTGTGGAAAATGGTTTTTTTTTTCTTTAAAGCAGTGCTGATGGACCAAAACCCAGTGACAAACTCCAAGACTGCAAAACATTTCCACAACACCACAGATTCAACCAAACCCCCCACCCCCCCATGCCACCCAAAAGGCTGTATAATGTCCTACGAAGGCAACTTACTAAATATTTTCCATCTTATTTGCATCAAATGGCAATAAAAAGCAGCAGAAAGAAATTTGGTGATTGTTTTTTTTTTTTTTTTGATCATACGGAGCATCTTCCTTTTTTTTTTTTTTTTTTTTTTTTTTTTTTTTTTTTTTTTTTTTTATTTTATTCAATCAGAGATTCTAAATTAATTTTCTAATTTCTAAAATGAATTCAAATTCCAGTGCTGCCAATGCTGGGCCCTTGGGTGAGGCCCTCAATCCCCAACTGCTTAGTTGTATAAATAAGATTACTAAGTGCAGTTACCAAATAATGTTAATGTAAAGTCAGAACTTTGGGGGGAAAAGTCAACCCAGTGTATACGAACTTCAAGGCAAAGGCAAAAAAACCCAAACATGGATGCTTCCAAGGTCATCTTTTGTTAGCATCATATATATATATATATATATATAAGAAATGCCGTTGTTTACTGTTGAAGCCATGTTGCTTGGATGTCTTGTTTTGAACCTGTGAGGAGTTCAGAGTTTCATAGAACGAATTTGGAGTATGTTTTTATTTTATCTTCAGTTTATCTTTGTCTGAGATCGAATTCATAGTTTGCAATCGAAAGCATCTTTTATGCCCCGCGTCCTTTCCCCTTCAGTGAAATGTTTCAGTGAAGTGTTTCAGTGTCGTATCAGGAAACGGCAGGGAAAAAAAAAGACAGGTTTTTAAAGGTGTATACTGTATCACGGTAGGAAGGCATGAAAATCATAAATCAAAAACATCAACACCTCTGGAATTGTTAAGTTAATTTGAACTTTTGAATATGATGCTCGCTCTACCATTTAACGGTGAGCACGTGAAATCGCATGACGTCTGCTCGTACTGAAACGAACACTGGAAACAGTTTAAGCTCGAGCTGCAAGGTGTGCTGGAGCCCCGCTGTTATAATTGTTGAGCGCTGATGTTAATTAGTGTGTTTACCCTCCACTGTAATTTCTCATCGTATCAACCTATGGGCTTGGAGCAAAGTGTTGAAATGTGTGTGTGTGTGTGGAGCAGTTTGCATATCTGAACGCTGATCTTTGTGCCTAATGGCCTTAAACATAAACACAGCAAACCCTTACAAGCAATTATTGCCTCCACAAAATGCCGGTGCTTTTCTTTCCAGTGTTCAATTGCGGTCAAATAAATGACTCTCTGCCTTCAGTATGCGCTCGGCTTAGAGAGAGCTTATTCCTCCCTCCTCCTCCCTCCCTCCTCCTCTCTTTTTCACTCACGGCTGGCCACGCATGTTCATTATTGCACGATGATGGAAACAATTTGAGCACGTGCACTGTGGCCGTTCTGTAGGCTATGATGTCATACGTGGCATGCAGGATGTGTGTAAAAAGCAGCAGTAATCATGGTTGTCATCGTTATTGACTGACCCCCACCAGCACACACACACACACACACACACACACTTAAGGCCTTTTTCCTTTCACAAAGCACCGGAACCTGGCACCAGAAAACTCGAACTGTGCTTTTTCCATCAGTAACCAGTCCTACGTTTTAATGGTTTTTGGTACCTGTTCAAGATTCTCCAAGAGGAACTTACGGTTTTGTTGCTGATCATACATGACACCAAAAATACACAGAACTACTGCTTAAGCACGGATGTGGTACTGGTACTGGTACTCAAAGCGTTCCCTATTTAAGATGCGCTGTTCCGCCAACCAAGTCTGCTTGCGTCCAGAACAAAAATGCAGCTGGTCTGGAACCAGGAGCAAGTGATGTCAAGAATTAGGGGGTAGTGGGTATTTGTTTTTTTACAACAGTTCCCCAAAACAGATTTCACATAAGCATCAGCTTTATGAAGGGTAAAAAAGACAAAAAAAAAGGAAATCATGGACAAAGTCATGATGCCAGTATTTACTTCCTTCTGCGTGTAAAGAATTAAGCACTCGTGGCTGTTGTAGGACAGTACGGTCTGAGATGAAACACTCTCCAATAGTAGTGCACGCTGGTGTGTTTCCTTCCTTTCATACCACAGCATCTTGACGGTGTTAACAGTAACTTTTTATTCCCTTTAAATCTATTTATACTTCTGTGGAACGTCCATAAAACAAGTCAGTTCCTGTTATCACTTATATTATAGCGGTTATAAACAATCTCCTCAATTGTATCATGAAGTTAATTCGATTGAACGCAGGTTGTCACGTAGCCCAGAAACTGTAAAGCGCAACATTCGATACAAAGAACTGACACTGGAGACAAAGTATGCATCTTTCCGAGAAAAAATAGATCAGTAGATAAATCAGAAAGTCATGAGCCCTAGGTCATTACAAGCATTCGAGTCTCCGATTAGATTGGGGCGAATGATCTAGAACAACAACCTTCAGTTGCCTCGACTCGCATCCATCTCTTTTGTTTTTCGAACGCGCGTTGTGAAAACGCGCTAGGTGTTTCCTTTCACCTTTTGCACCAGAAAAGCAGGGCATGCTTTCTTTTTCCCTCCCATGGATAAATGGATTGTGTAGCACTGAGAAAACAGCTTCCCAGAAACCTCCAGGAAAGGTTGAGCTTGTGCCACATGCTGGAAACTCTGAGAAGATCTCAGCTGGCCCGGGGTGGGGACGACGCTCGGCCAACATCTGCCAAAGGTTCATTCTGAAATCATGGATTTTCCTCAACAAAGTCACTTACTCACATAAACTGGAGGTTTTTTTCTACCCTTCATTGAGTAGTTTTTCCTGCTTTATAGGGTGTGTGGATAAACACACTCATAAAATGTCATCCTGTTGACTAAATGTGACAAACATCACGGCCTCTCCTTGTGCACCTCCTCCTTCTCTACTGCAGGAACACGGAGAAAAGGATTCATCCAGACATGATGTTGCTATAGAAATGAGAAATCGCTCACCATGTTTCATGACGGTAAATGGTTTTTTTTCTAATGAAGACGACCGAGTGTGTTCAATCTCAGCCTCGTGTAGGAACGGTGAGAAAATATAAACTAAACGTAATTAGTTGAGTAGCTGAGGGCAGAGGGAACTTAATCCAGTTCCTGTTGCTTTGATGCCTCAGAGATTTTGGCTCAAATCGGGACGGGGCACGCTGTCGGAGACCTTTTCGAGGAAGATGTTTTTTGCACTTTCACGAACGAGAGCAGGATGTTGGAGCGGAGTGCAGCCGAGGTCACTGACGGATTAGCAAGGGATATAAAGGCCGTAGGGGCTACTACTTACGAGTCCCAAGTAACATGTGTACGATGCATGTGCGGTAATCCGTGTGTGCGTGAGGGGTAGAAAGGAAAAGAGTGTGTGTGTGTGTGTGTGTGTGTACATGTGTCTGTGCATATGGGGCACCACTAGTTTCCGGGCCAGGCCTTTTACAGAGCTTTTCTTGTGGTCACACATGTGTGTGATTTGAATCCGTAGCCAGGCTCAGTAACCCCCCCACCACCAGCACCACCCCTCCCAAACTATGTTCCCATAATTCATGTGTGCCTGGGATCCGGCTTATGGAAGCAAACGTTTCTTTTTTGGCCGCAGTGATGTGGGCGCACCAATCAAGCACTAGTCCTGTGTGCGATTGCTCAGCCGTTCTGACACTGTGCAGTCTTTCTTTTTACGAGAGGACTTCTGTTCATAGTTGAGTGTGTGTGTGTGTGTGTGTGTGAGAGAGGCGTGCGGTTTGGCCTAGATATTCAAAACGGAGCGAGGACACACAGATGAGTGATTCGCGCCAAATGAGACAATTACGACTGCAGGCGAAAGAAGCGAGCACTTCGTTCCCACTTCCACAGTTATACCCCCCCACCCCTCCCCTCCCCTCCTCCAATGAACTAGAAGTGGAGGTCGTCTAGCTGAATATCACCAGTTGATACAGGCTTCTTTGGCCCGGCACTTTAAAAACCCGTGTTTACGAAAGCTTGTTTTATACCAGAGGCATCGCAGAAGGACCAGCAAACCAGAATCTTTCCATGACGTCTTGTTTTTACACAAGCGGCGAGTCCAAGACGTTGCAGGCATTCTGTACATGGTGCGACGGCCATGACGCTAATACATACAGCAAAAAGTGGGAGCGTTGTGTAAATAAGATATCCGTGTTACATCAGATTCACACACGTAACAGCTAATTCTCGGTCTCGACGAAGATCCGCAGAGTTGCAGTATTTCTTCTACCTGCTGAAACGTCGTCTCATCGCTTCTGTTATTGCATTTCTTTCTGCTGAGGATGGATTTATCTTAAATTTATCTGAAGTTTTGGTGAAATTAAATTTTTTTTTATATTAAATAACCTCATATTTAGGATTGATCAACAGTAAACTTGAAAGATTTGTTTGCTTATTGTATATAATATGTATATTGTTGGTAGAACTCTATATTTATAAATATTTATAAAGAAATCAATTGATCCAAGCAACCCCTGAGAAAATGGCTTATAAGGTCCATTGGTATAAAAAAAGCATATCCCTTTGAAAATTTTCCACAGCACAAAAAAAAAGGAATTTCCCTCTGGTTCCTTACAATGCGTTTAAATCCCAGGAAAGGTTCCAGGTGGCCCGCAACAAGTAACGACCCAAATGTGCCTTTTTGAAGACTGTAATTTTAAAAGATCAAAAGCCATTTGCTTTTATACACTTTTTCAAAAGTACCATCAATGACTGAGTTCTTGGGTTTGTCTCTCTGGATCAGGTTTCATGTAGAACTAGAACTACCGTGTGGTTCCATGAAGAACCCGAGAACATTGACTTTGAAGACAATGTAAAAAAATTTTAGCACTTCGAAGTACCATTTTCATTTAAATATGAATTTACATCCAAAGATTGTTAATCGATTGCCACAAAATTTTTTACGAATTTGTCATAATAGCAGACACTTGGGAAGCTTGAAGTTGAGCCCTTGAGGAACGAATGATAAGGTTTATGTTTTTGTAGTTTAGCATGAATGGTAGTTTTGTAGTTTCTGACTGAAAAGATTCAAATCTTCAAATGAAGCTTTAAACAAAAAACATTTAAAGAATTCCATATGACAATTTTTTTCATTGAAAGAATATTACTTTAAACATTTGACAAGCCTCCAATGCTTGTTAAAAGAATGCCACCTTTGTTTGTACATGGTGAACTGAAGTGTGTGTGTGTGTGTGTGTATGTGTGTGTGTGTGTCCAATCCTAGTTGATCCTGAAGAAGGCCTGCACGTATTCCACCATTTCCACCGATTCGATCTCTCCCGCATTCCCGAAGGAGAAGCCGTGACGGCGGCAGAGTTCCGTGTCTACAAGGACTTTGTGCACGAGAGTCACGAAAATGACACGTTTCATGTCAGCGTGTATCAAGTGCTCCGGGAATACGATGACAGGTAACCACGCAGCTGTGGACTGAACTTTGTGTGTTTGTTTAGATTATATGAACCATGTTTGTGATGCTGTTTTTTCCCCCAGTTGGAGTTGTTTGTTTGTCTTATTCTTGTCCTGAATAGTCAGCCCAGTGTGCGCCGTCGGCCTGCAGCTGTGGTGCGTTAGAGTTTTATTAGAGTTTAGTGTGAAAGCCTGAGAGAAAGACTGGGTGAACTGTGCGAGATGAAACATGTGCTGCCTCCCACTCAGTCTGGGTCTGAAAACGCACACGCGTGCACATGCTGATGGGCCTGCCCGATGGTAGGTGTCCGGTGCCAGGTCTCCCACTGAATTCCTTGCGCTGATTTACAGCACAGCTGTTAGCACGCCGGCCATTACAAAGCCATTACTGTCAGTTAGTGAGCTGCAGAGGCTTGAACAGGAGAGAAACTCCACTACCTCTCTATCTCTACTCGCATGGTCTGTCTTTTTATCTCTAGCCATATCTCCTGTTTGATCCCAGTGCTCCTCCTGAGCAGCACGTTCTCAGTTCTCTCAGCCTCTATGTTTAATATCCACACAAATACACATTCTCACGCACACACACACACACACACACACTTTACATCAAGTCCACGCTCTTTATCACCCCTGGGGTAATGTGAATCATCGCTCGTACTCCTATTGTGATGCAGACGCGTCACGCAGACAGACGCCGTCTGCCCAGCGCCCCCCAGGGGGGATGAAACCTGACCCGCAAACATGCCATTTGCTCCTCAGATCAGCTTCAGTATCTCTCCTGAACCAGACAGGAATTTTAATCTGCGATAAGAGACGTCCCGATTTAGGGAGGTTGATCTGGGACACGAGGCAGAGGGCAAGCTCTGGCCTGTTGACTTTTTGATTTTTGTGATGTTTTTTTATTTTGGTTATATTGTTGACAACACAAAGACATCACAGCTCATCACACACACAAGTATCTACTAGTCACATATAAATCATGAAAGCTGCTAGTGATTAGAGTCTTTGTTGTTTCGGGGAGAACCAGGATGTGGGTTGTGCGTGACATCAAGTCCTGGCACTTGTAGTTCTGCAAGACCGTTGTTTTCTGGTTACCCTGAGCAATATGAAATGAATAGACAATGTGACATATTGCCAAAATTTTGTAGACACCTGACCATCACTCTTTAAGGTTGTTTTTTGACAGATCTTTATCTCTGTATACTTTGCCTATACTTTAGAGGTCAGATGTTGGTGAGGAGGCTCTCACAATGTTTTAATCCCCACAGCCATGACCCAAAATCTAGTGGAAATCCTTTTCAGAAGAGTGGTGGTTATTACATCCTGACAATGATAGTTGGTCCATATATTATATGAAATGTAGATGTCTATTTGTGATAATACAACTGGTGCAATGTATGTATGTATTTTTGGGGAAGTATATATGTGTGTGTTTATGTGTATATAACGTATTATACACATACACTCCCAGTCGTATGTGGTTCTTCCCCAAATTGCCTTTGAAACAGCTGAATTAAATTTAAGACCCAAAACTGGTCCATAAAGATACGGTTTGCTTGAGTAGACCTCTCAGCTCAACACTACTAAAAACTTTGAGGATGAATTGGACAATAACTGCACCCCAGACCTCCTCACCTCACTTACATCAGTCTCTAAATGAGCACAAATCTCTACACGCTCCAAAATCTGGTGGAACATCTTCCCAGAAAAGTGGAGGTTATTATAAGTCAATGAAGACTAAATGTAGAATGGATATTAAAATAGGACATGCCAATATTATGTTCAGGTTTATACATAGATGTATAAACATTATAATATATATATATATTTGCAACGTGTTATGTTCCTGGCAGGGATTCAGATCTGTTCTTGCTGGACTCGCGGGTGATATGGGCTGCAGAAGAGGGCTGGCTGGTTTTTGATCTCACAGCTACCAGTAACCACTGGATTTTGCACCCGGGTCAGAACCTTGGCCTGTTGCTTGTTCTGGAGAGTGCAAATGGTGCGTCAAAGCTCCTACTTCTTTCATTTTTTCACATTGTTTTTGCTCAATGGTTTTAATTCTTGTCCGTTTTCTACTACAGGTGATCGTATGAACCCCAGGGTTGCAGGGCTGGTGGGCAACCAAGGTCCCCAGAACAAACAGCCATTCATGGTGGCGTTCTTTAGAGCGACGGGCGTCCGTTTGCGTAGCGTCCGCTCGGCTCCGGGGCACAAGCAGAGGAACCAGAACCGACCAAAAACCCCGAAAAACTCGCCACCTTCCAGCCAGGAGGCCCTGAGGTTGGCAGAAGCTGCAGGTAGTGTATCTCATGCTGGTCTGAATAAACATGAGTGGAGGTCCACATTTTTTAAATCTTATTTAACATTTGATTTACTTTTTTTTTTTTTTTGTACAGAGAACGTTAGTGTGGACCCAAAACAGGGCTGCAAGAAACATGAGCTGTATGTCAGCTTCAGAGAACTTGGATGGCAGGTATAATGAAAGACATAAAAAATCTCCCTCTCTCTAAGAGAGGACAACTTGAGGACAACACATGTTCCACTTTATTTTTTTCCCCCACCCTTCCTTTATTTTCTTGCTTTACATCATCGCTTTCCATCTCTCCCTGTGTATCCAGGACTGGATTATTGCCCCAGAAGGCTATGCTGCGTACTACTGCGAGGGCGAATGCGCCTTCCCTTTAAATTCCTACATGAACGCCACCAACCACGCCATTGTGCAGACGCTGGTAAGTTCGCAGCAGGGTTTCGTTAGACGATCTCTACAGCCAGAGGTATACTTAATGAGTGCACATTATCGAAAAGCAACATCTTTTGACGCATCAGAAAATTTAAATAATCACACGTTCATGTCACGTTTCTTGCACAAGGCAGATGTTACACATATTACAAAATAATAGAGGTCTTGTCTATTCATTATTAACCATTTTATATCATAATATTCATAGTGCAATATTTTATTTTGCCAAAAGGTGCAACATGATACAAACATTATCGAGGAGAAATGGCAAAAATGTTTCCTCATTTATCCAAATGTAATTTTCTCCCTGGCAGGTTCATTTCATAAACCCGGACTCGGTCCCAAAGCCATGCTGCGCCCCCACTCAGCTCCATGGCATCTCCGTGCTGTATTTCGACGACAGCTCCAACGTCATCCTGAAGAAATATCGCAACATGGTTGTTAGAGCGTGTGGCTGCCACTGACCGACAGACACGTACACTCTCGCACACAGAGGACAGAACAGGAGGAGATCGAACCGAGGCCGGCTGTGCCTTCAGGAATCATACGTTTAATAGGACTCGTTATTGGAGGGTGAAGCTGGACCACTATGCCGCGCTCACGTTTTTTGAAGCGCGTCACAACTGCAGCCGAAGTCAAGTAGAAGCTGCTTTCGTTATATGCTGTAAAACTGAGAATGGACAACTTTACAACTTTGATAAAACGAGCACACAACAAGATGTGTAAGATTAGATTTAGGCCCACTTTTTTTCACCTTGAGTCACTGGAGACCAAAAAACAATATCATTGTGATGAACGGTGGGAAATACTTTTCATATTTAAATCAAAATGACGTCCAAATTTCGAGCTGTTTTTTCTTTTCACCACATCAGATCTGAAGATTTACATGTGTGTGATTTTATATATGCAGGTGGAGGTTTGTGTGTGTGTGTGTGTTTGTGTGTTAACCCCCTTGTGGCAAAACCCCTATCCCACACACTGCATTTATCACACAGCCAATGTTCAGCATGTGTTAACTGCCGGCAACAGGACCATCACTTACTCCGTCCTCTCCTCTGAAGCGGGTCCAAAGCTGCGGGTGGCGGCCCGGACAGCAGCATGTGGTTCTCATCTGCGTTCTCTCTGTAGACCGGATGATAAAGCAGCTAAATAGAACTGTCTGGATAGGGACAGGTGCAATTGATTTTTATTTTATTCTTTTTTTTTTTTTTTTTCCCCCTTGTGGCAAAACCCCTATCCCACACACTGCATTTATCACACAGCCGAGTGTTCAGCATGTGTTAACTGCCGGCAACAGGACCATCACTTACTCCGTCCTCTCCTCTGAAGCGGGTCCAAAGCTGCGGGTGGCGGCCCGGACAGCAGCATGTGGTTCTCATCTGCGTTCTCTCTGTAGACCGGATGATAAAGCAGCTAAATAGAACTGTCTGGATAGGGACAGGTGCAATTGATTTTTATTTTATTCTTTTTTTTTTTTTTTTTCTGCAGAGAACTGGAATTCTACAGCTGTTCTTGGTCATGCGAATGTTATTATACAACAATGCTTACTCGCGGTAATGAGGGAATACAACCTTCAAGGCCAGATGTTTTTGGAGAAATGGGAGATGGGAGTCTTTTAAAAACTTATATTCCCATTTGTCAAGTTGATCATCAAACGCATAACTACAGTCAGACGGGGATTGACTCTTTTATTGCACAAATCCAACAAATATTCTTGCCTTAGGACATGAAAAACATTTTTAGTTTGTTTTAGAAAATGACACAATGAATTATTTTATTCAACTGTTGCTATTATTATTATTATTATTAAAAATGTTTAAATTTTTTTTTTTTTTTTTACAAAACACCTAAGTGCAATTTTATAGTAAGGTGATTCATAGAAAATATGACCCATCATCTTTTCACTGTGTAAGCGGTTGTACATAGTTATATTATAAAATAAACTTTGTAACTCTGTCGACCTGTTTGATATTATTGTACGTTTTGGATTTCTGGGGCTGAATTGTGTCTCTTTCTCAGTTTAGTCGGTTTCGTGCCCTCCGCACGATTCAGAAATCCGACATCATCGGCACCGGTTCCAGGCCGGGTCGACTCGGCAGGTGGAACAGGTACAGGTGATAGTGCCAGGCACACGTCCCCCAGGAACAGCTGTTGGCAGCGGAGGCAGCAGAGCTTAGAGGTTCTGTCTGGGCTGCAAGAAGACCAGCCACGGTCGCACACGAACAACGGGTACTCCTCACACACCTCCAGCGAGATCTGCGAAACACACCCAGGCTTTATTCGTACAGCACTCGTTCAGTGTGGAACGCAAAGCATAAGGATACCGATTAGCATTTCCTATAACGTTTCAGTGAATGAACAGTGAATGCCAGCTTGATTACGTCATGTTGTTTAAAACAATGGGAACATCAGGGTAACAAACAATTTTCTCATTGATACTCAAAGGCTCACTCGTGGCACTTTTCCATTCAAGTGCCATGCTGCGGAAAGAGATAAGAGATTCTGTCGTCTAATGCTGGCTGATTATAAATACCCATAATAAATTTACTCAGAAAACTTGCCTACGTGTCAAGAATACAATACAGCGTTTGAAACCAAAATTAGTGACTTCCTCTATGCATAACATTGCACAGACTGTAACCCAAGTTTTGGATCAAACGAAGGTTTTTGGTCCTATAAATAAGTTCTCTTTTCTCAGTTGCTTTGTTTTTTTATTTAAAACCCAATGGTGTGTAAAAGGACAGTGAAATCTTGCCTATCTTTGCTAATCTTGTTGGCTTTTCAACAATTAACCAATAGGATTATGTATGAAATATTCACTACTCTGCAACATCTAGATAAGGGGATGTGTGGACATATAATGTGTAGAATATACTGAGTATTTATTATATGGATTTCTTACATTTTTGTGCCAAGTCTAAGCTGGCATTTATGAAGACCAACATGTTTTTGAGTTATTAAGGTTAAGAAAAAAATTCATTCAGACTGAACATTTATAATTATGGTTTATGAGGTGGGTTGTGATTTGAATCATTGCAACAACTTTAAAAAAATCAAAGTGTACCAGGCTGTACCTCACTGTCCACTGGAAAAAAAAAAACACTTTTAAGGACCTTTTGGAGAATCTAAATGAATGTTTCCTATGCTTTCCTAAGGATTTCTTAAAGGGTTCTTCTTCACTATTTGCACCATAACCATTGTTTTGTGTGTTTACCTTGGAATGGGGGTTATCATCAACCTCTACTTCCAAACACATCACTCCAGGTTTATCAGAGGACGTGATCTTCTTCACAGTGAATCTTGTCAGACTTAACTCTGGGCAGGACGCAGTACAGCATTCAAAATCCTCCAACTGTAAGTCCTCCACACGCTTTAGCCGTCCCCCATCGAGTTCGATCAGAGAGCCTTCAAAAAAGCGTGACAAAAGCTGAGAGGAAGGTAACACGAGTTCTCTCTGTTCTTGTGTCTCTGCTTTTTCACCCCTGGCCAGTAGAGGGTGCTCATTTCTCATTGTCACTTCAATCCCTGAATTTAATTGCACGTTGTTGCAAGACTGATGAATAACAGGAAACCGCTGGCACTGGACATCTTCTGTTTTGGTGGCTCTTGCTTGTGATAAGTCCTTAAACTCTGAACAATATTTGTGTATGGAAAGATCTGTTCCAGACTCGGCGATGTGACCAGAACTCTCTCTCATTCCTTCCCTCAAATAGTTCCTCTTCCTTGTCTTTGAATCGGTTTTGGCGCTCTCATTCTGTAGTCTCTCATCCCACTGATCAACACTCCCCACATTAAGGAGAACCTTTTTGGTGTAATGAGATGCCAAAGACCGAGGTACAGGCTTTATGATTTTGGGCTTGCACTGATTCGAGACCCTTCCATAGCTTTTAAATAACAAATCTCTTTGTTCTGTAAGATGAAGGTAGCTCCAGTAGGAAGAAGCTCCATAAAAGTCATGGACGCTCATCGAATCGTTTCTGTTCTGGTTGGACACACCTAATAGCTGTTCACTGTTTTCACAATATGGACCCCATGAAGGGAATGGGGCTACAGTGTCACGTAATGGGTGTAAAAGAACTTGGTTTGAGGCGCAGCTAGCCTCAGTCCACAGTGGATGATACGCGGCTGCGGAATGAAGATCGATGTAGGAGACGGTTGCCGGTTCTCGTATTCTCCGTGGTCTCCTGAAAATATTCTGATTCCAGAAAGGAGAAGGCGTCTTGAAAACCGGCTCGGCCGGAGCTTCGTTTGCGTCCACGCCTGAATTCCTTTTCTTGGGTGGGAGGGATTTAGGAACGGGAGGAGGATCACTTAGGCCATTAGTTGCCATGTTGAGGCCGAGTATCCTAGCACTCTACTTTCAGATGGTGCTTTTTCACATGTTGCCACTAAGTCATGACTGTGTAATTGGCTGTATTTCTATTTGAATAGAGACTAATACAATTTAGGGAAATTTATCCAGTCCAGATTTGAAAGGTTGTGGATTTCTTTGTTGACACATCAGTGGTCTTTGGTCCAAAATGGTCCGGCCTGTTAGAGAAACAAATATATGACATTTGATCAACATATAAAACATTTTAGATACAGAAGCATGTATGCTCTTAGACTAGAACCTTGCCACAAGTACCAAATATCCTCAGAACCCCTTAGGAAACCCGTTCATTAAACGGTGTACATGCAGGATTCATAGTTTTGATGTCTTTTTGGCTTTGCTATGGGTTCTCCGCTTCAGTCCTAGATCCCGACTGCCCTACACTCTTGGAAAAAAGGTTTCCCAAGGATTCTTTGGATGGTTATCGGTCCAAGCTTTCTAAAGGGGGTTCTATTTGCAAGCTTTTCTGAAACAAAATACCTTCCCCAGAGGTTTCCCTAGGGCTACAAGCTGAAAAACTCTTCAGAGTGCTACTTTTCCAAAGTGTACACTGACTTTTAAGTTGCCTCTGACCTCATCAGACATGGTT
>MU558692.1:3363836-3371336 GCA_024362625.1 Silurus asotus | reverse complement strand
ATTCCCATTTATTTGGTTGTTTTATTGCATTATTTGGTGCTTTGATGCTTTTAAAGAAGGTAGTCAACTAAAAAAATCCCCCTGTCTAGCGGTAAAATTTCGACACTCTGTTTTATTTGAAAGCAACATCTATTATGGGAATTGCTTAAAAAATACAACCATTTACCTAAGAAAACTTTAGAAAGTGAAACTATAGGTTACATAACAGGACACTGAAACTACATATATGTAAAAAAAAAAACCCAACAATTTCTTAATTTTTTTTACGCATGAAGTAGTTCATTAAGATAAAGTGACAAATAAAGTAAATAAATAAATACATTTGTTGGTAGATGTAAGTGTAGTAGTTATGCTGCGTAAACACATTTTTACTGATTAATAATGATCCTTACGGTATATGTGTTGGGCCTCACAACCTCCATAAACAAATAACACCCAGGCTTATGTTCAAAACCACATGCAAACTGCTTCACAAAAAGTAAGTGTTAATGGTAAAACAATTGCTTATATGGAGCTGTTTGTATTATTAACTATAATTTTATCTCTCACTCTTTGTGTAATATCTACATAAGGTGTTACATTGCACAGCTAAATTAAAACTATATGTCAGAAAAACTGTATTACAGCTATTTTCTCTTGTATTTTCCATAAGAAACAGCACCTTATTTGATTTCATAATCAATTGATAATCTAAATAATCAGCTAAGGAATGTATACACGTAGCTAAATTGAAGCTGTGCTTCACAAAACTACATGACGTGTGACGTGTGTGATGTGTGTGTAGCGCCTTAACTATATGAAATCCACCCCAGGTGATCAGTGCAAGCTCTTTTATGAGTAACAAATAATAATAAAAGCAATGATTTGATTAAAAAAATGAGCTAAAATGGAGCTTCAGGGTAGCAATATATAAAAAAAAAAAACATAAATGTCAACACTAATCTTTTTTAACAATCTACTTGCAACCGAATTTCTATGTGCGTGTGGGGTTTTGATGAGAAAAGGCGAGTGGTTAGCACCAAACAGATAATGCAGTGTTATTTAACACCCACCTGAACACACTGCATACTATCAGAGACAAATCAGTCATTTGCATTCAGTTTATAAAATCCACAGAAATACCAATTACCAGGCCTGATCTGATCTGATCTGATCTGATCTGGATCTTTCTATTTTTTTCCTCAGTTCTGTGCTAAGAGAGTTGAGTCATTAGCAGCCATTAAACTCAAGTTAATTTGGCTTTTTGACAGAAAAGCACAACCTACCTAAATAATAATAATAATTATAATAATAACAACAATAATAATAAACAGAGTTGCAATATAATAGATTTAAAAGTCGATGCATTGACTTATCATTTATACTTAACACTTAACACTATTTGGTTTATAATATCCTGGAGGTTTTTTTAAACGTATTTTATATTTTGAAATATGTATTTTATGAAATCATTTTGAACCCATTTATGATCATGTTTATTATGATTACTTAGTGTTTTATAGTTCACAACATGGCTTTATTACTTTTGAGAATTAATACAGTGGTTGAAAGCAACACACACACACACACACACACACGGGGGGGCGGTATATTGATGAAATATATTTTCATCCAAATTAATGTACCAAATTATGAGAGTCATAAACTCAACACACAGAGGGTGCAATGACGCAAAGGTACCATAAGATGGCGATATGAACAGCAATCTGTCAAACAAGTGGGAAAAATAGACGGAAATGGGCATTTAACTAAAAAAAAATGCTTTAGAATATAAGCGTATTAATCAAACAAGCATGAGATGTTTACATATTTACAGGATTTAATAATGAAGTAGCAGAAGATTGGTAGGTCAGGGAAGGGTCTTTCATTAGACACCAGAAGGTTGTGAGGTTAAATCCCAGCTATCTAAATAGATTCATTTAATAGTGACTTTAAAAGATGAGCTGTGCAAAAAACTGTACAGAATGAAGGTGCAGTGTTGTGCATTATTAGGATAAATAATAGAACATGAACAGCAACATAAAACAGTAATGATATATATATATATATATATGTGTATAGAAACATACATACACAAACAGGAAAGAAAGAAGAAGAAGCAGGAAATGAATGCACATTAGAGCACTGTGACATTCTTTCTACGCATATCACAGTTTGTTAGGTAACTGGGGTCAGAGTAAGTTAAGCAGAGAGGGTTAAGGGCCTTGCTGAAGGGCCCAATAGTGGCAGCTTTGTGATCCTGGCACTTGAACCCCTGACCTTCTGATCAGTAATCTGGAACCTTAACCACTGAGCTACCACTTCTCTAGTATGCCTTTATCACTTTTCTATCTGCAACATACTCTGAAAATAGACTTTGGTATTCAATAACAACATTTTGGTTTGATTTGTAAAGGAGACCCCATACAGAACTATATACAGTAATATGTCATATGGGGTTTCCCAGACCACACAATTAAGGTTGTGCTATTGAGTAGGTGTAGATGAATGTACTTTGCTTTATATTTAGCGGAAAATTCTCAGCGTGAATATTCTATTAATAAAACTCGATAGTGAACCTGCTTAGTGTCAAAATTACATCCTGGGAGAGAGACTGAATGAAAGAAAGAGAAAAAGCAGGCCTAGTTTCGGAAACCCCAAACCCTCCTTTTCCTGTTGCGTAACTCCATTCTCACCCCCTTTTCCTTTCCTTGCATGGTATTGTCTGAGCAGTGAGTGAGCTCTCCCCTGTGAATGACCACATGGTACGCTCCACTGGCCTAAGCCCTCTCTGTCTTCAGTCTCCTAAGTTAGACTGTGTGACAGGGATGAGGGGATGAGCTTCATTTGTGTGAATGTGCCAGGAATGGGAGCATGCTGAAAGAGCCAGACAGAGCGACAGAGATGAATGTATATTATGATGCAGTTCAATCTTTCTGCTGATGCTTTGCACAGCGTTTAACTAAGGATCCAGTTTTTGTGTAAGGCTTCTCCTTTCTATCATCTGTGTGTGCCTGTTTATGTGTGTGTGTGAGTGTATATGCAACTCTAACCAGGGATCATGAGCTCAAAGGGGGCAAACCTGAACATCAAACATCAGCCATGTAAGTACACACTTCACTCTTCAGTGATCAGGATTCAAGATGTTCACTTGTCATTCACCACAAGTGCTTTCTAATATAAATATCAAGGTTAACAATAGATCTATGAAGATCCAGTGACTGAACAGTACTATGTAGAACACAGTGTAAGGCTAGATTAGTCACCAAACTGTAAAGTTTGCTTAAGTTAATAAAGCACTATTTATTATATATTCTATATACTGAACTGTTGCATCATGTCATAGCTGGAGACGGTAAACAGACCTGGACATTTAACAGCTATGTACAACATACTAATGTTTATACCTCCACCAAGTGTAAATCAAGATGTCTTGATCAGCGACGATATACCATGATTCAACGTTATAATAAACCCAATATAACTGAACAAGCTAATTAGCACTGTCATTAGTGAAATACATAAAAAAATAACTGCATTGTTCATTACTCAGTCCCTAGACCTAGACTGAATATTGCTCAGATTTATGGAGAAAATCTTTCCAGTACTATATATTTATAATCAGTAATTCAGTAATTGCAATATTTTAAAGATGTAGTCTGAAATTGAGCTGAATATTCCAGTTACTGTTTACTACAGCCACAATCAGAGGTTTCATCTTAAAGATGCAGTCTGAGATTTTAGGAACAGAGGAAAGAAACAGAGCTTCAAACAAAACTTTGGTTATTCTTTGTACTGTTTTTGTTTCAATTTCTATTTTCCCCAGGTTCCCCGGTTTCCTCCAACATTCTAAAAACAAAGGTAGATTGGCCTATGCTAAAGTGCGCTTAGATATGCTCAATATATCTGTCACAGACTGGGGGTTTGCCTGACATAAAGCAAATACAGAAGATAAATGAATGAGTGTTAGTTAGAAATTCATCTTAATCAGTGTACTGTCAGGGATTTTACTATCAAGCTCCAGGTTTAATCGTGAGCTTATCACAGGTTATTGGCTGTGCAGCATTTTCATATCTTGCTGGTTTCCTTCATCCCAAAAACATGTTTTTTTAGGTGGACTAGTGATCCTATAATGTCTGAATCTGGACGTGTCTGAATCTGACTTGTGATAATCTGGCATCCGATTCAGAATGTATTCCTACATTTATATCCAGAATTCTTGACATTCTGTGAATTGAAATGAATTCTTAAAAATGTCAATCATAGAGACATCTCAACTCTGACTAACAACCGATAAATGATGAAACCGTCCTGATAAATGCAATAAACATCTGAAACCATGTTCAGTTCAGTATTGCTCATATGACATTTCCCACCTAACCCTTTAGGGTGTGGTAAAGTGTGGTACTTTTCTAAAATTATACAGCAATTACAAGCATCATGCATTCTTGTGGCTTAACAAAACCTCACTTTAACAGTGCTAAAGTGTATTGTCCAGAGGTTTTCAGGCACCCTTAATTCCTTCCCTTATTTGGAGTCAAATCTCTTCAGGCTTGTTCAGATGATATGGGCTGCTTCTGGTTGAATAAGCGATCCTTCAGGCCAGTGCAAGTTTTGTTTCTTGTACTGGCACACTCAAGGGCAATATCGTCTTTAAGGAATTGACAAGTCTGGAAGGTGTTTGTACCAAACCTGCTATTTAAACTCCAAAACATCACTTGGTGGCCGTTTTTAGAGAAATGTATCAAGCGGACGGTTTGGTTCCCACTCAAAGCTCATTCTGTTTGTATCGTAATGCAATTTATCGCACACATAAACATGCACTTCTTGAGTACCGTGAGCAGAAATAAAACATCAGTGAATGATTAATCACACATTGTCACGGTTTAGGGCCGAAGACCCTCTGCGCTATTGATTACATTATGAGTCTGGTTCGAGGTTGTCATATGCTCTCAATGAAGTCCAGCTGGCATGGCCCTCATCCGCGAATATGTTTATCATGCAAAGAACTCTGTTGCTTGACTTGCACTGGGTGAGCCTGCAGCCTGTAGGATGGAGTGTTCTCGTTATGCCAGACATAAATTACACACTGTACCTCCTCCCGGTTAATACAAGAGTGGCTATTCCAAGTCTCTTCTGTAATACAAGTTGTTTCAGCCGTGCTTATGTTTTATGAATTGGCCGGTGTCCAGTGTTTATCTGAAATACATTTATGAGTGCTGCAGTCTCTCGACTCATTGCCTGCCATCATGCATTTGTGAACAGAGCTCGCAAGGAACAGCCAGCACTTTACTGCCACAGCTCTGTGCACCAGCCCTAAACATGTTGGCCAGGAAACCACTTTTGTCCTTTGATAAAGTGTTAAATCACTGTGATATAGCGCTACAGAAGGATCGAGCAGTGAATCAGACACTGATTTTTTGTAGAAAGGCCTCGATATAGTGGACTACACTGCAAAATAGGGCCTGTTACCACTATGTAGAATTTGTTCCTTATATATTTATATGTAATTCACTACTGGTATGTTGAAAAATACTCTTATAATGTGGGCTAATAATAATAATAATAATAATAATAATAATAATAATAATAATCTTTATTTTTTTTATAGCACCTTTAAAAATAGCAGCTCAAAGCGCTTTCTAAACACAAAAGAAAAAATAATTAAATGAAGATAAGAGGGAAAAAAAATAATACTTTTTTATAATATTTATAATAACAATACATTTTATAAGAAAAATAATAATGAGGTAAAATAAAATAAGTATAAATATATAAATAATAATTAAAAAAATATTATAGAATAAATAATTCACAAAAATAAGAAACCACATAAAAGCTATTCTAAAAAAGTGAGTTTTAAGAGGCAGATTTTTAAAACAGTAAAAGACTCGGCCTGTCTAATCTCAGTTGGGAGAAGATTCCACAGCTTTGGTGCATGTGAGGAAAAAAGCCTGATCACCTATAAACGGTGAGTGGGAACAACTAAAAGACCAGAATCGGAGGAACGGAGGTCTCGACTTGGAGTGTAGACGGTTAAAAGTCACATCAAATAATGAGGTGCCGTATCCTGTAGGGTCTCTGGTCTTATAGATATCAAGTTTTCCTGTAACGGTACATTCTGAACAGCTTTATTCCTATTATACCACAGAAGCTTGCCAATGCTAACAGTTTCACATATATCAAACAGCATTGTTGTATTTTTTATCAGTTTACAGTTACATAAAAGAAACAAGACCTTTTAGAACTTGTTTTACAGCTGCTTTACAACACCTGGTTCATTTTTCTCTCTTGAAGTCAGGAGAAAAATGTGTCTTTTCATGTTCCACATTTTGAAATCCCAAAGTCTTGAAAACTTTCCTGTGGGGGGGAAACATAAAGATATAGCTTTAAATCTAACTCTTTTGAAGTTCTTTGATTCAAGACTTCTTTCATCAGTATCATTACAAAGGTGTTAGGGAAGGAGTGCAAAAGCACTGACATTTTATATTTATATTTTATATTTAAAATTAGATTAAAAAATGTTATAAGTAGAACATAACACAAAAATCATTGGTTTTGCCCTGAAGTATGTAACTGTTTTACAATATTTAATCCATACAATATTTTATACAATATTTGATCATTAAAATGTTTTTTTTTGGATACTATTCTATTTTTCTCTTGTTCTTTTTCCAATCATACGAATCTATTCAGTGTAAGTGATTTTCAAGACGTTGAGCCTAGAAACCTAAAAGAGCACTGATTTAGCATTCTAATGTTTAACTGCAGGTTCATACACCTGTTTTCCAGACAGACGATGTAACTTCCTCGCTATACTGAGACACTACTCATGCCATGTCTGCTCGATCCTCGTTCCTATAAGAGATGGGAGAGATGTTCTTTATTACACTGAGCCCTAATTGTTCACTCTGCTATTTAAGTCTTTTATAGCTGATCTAAATAGTATCTGACCTATTATTGACCTGCTTTGAAAGACCTCTATTGAGGGGAGGAGAGAGGGTTAACAATGAGGTCATTGTCGAGAGTAGGCAAGGATCCGCTAGTGCTGGATTGTGCTTCACCCCCGGGCTTCTGATGCACACACACACACACACACACACACACTCACTCACTCACACTCACTCACACACTCGCAGCATCAATAATTTACTCCTGGATCCGTGCCCAAATGAGAGAGCTCAGTGGTTGAGGAGGAGGAGAGAAGAGATGAAGAGGAGTGCAGGGGAGATTTTTGCACTCATCAAACGCAGACGTTCTTGTTGTAAGAGATCTGCACTTTTGGTTGTACTGCTCTAATCCTAAAGACTGTTCTGTACTCATCCCAACCAATTTACAATGGAATATTAGAGAACATACTTTTAACGTATTATTTGTCTTTATAGCGAATTCCTTTAGAAAAGTATTGATGTAAAATAGTGCCATACAGAAGAAGATGGGTTCTGAGTTCAGTTTGGAAACTGAATTCTGTTATGGATTCTTTCTTGTGTCTCCTTGAGAAGTCAAGGAGACACCTTGACC
>MU558692.1:3343737-3363811 GCA_024362625.1 Silurus asotus | reverse complement strand
ACGCCGCCCCCCCCCCCCCCCCCAGATCTAATGTTAGATTTCTGATCTATTACAGATGTTACAGATGTTACAGAAATTACAGATGTTACAGATCTAACATCTGTAATTTAGGAGAATGTATTCAGGACAGTGGGCATTTCCATTTTCTAGTGAGGCTGACATGAGAGATAAATGTTGAGTAATAATGATGACACTACACTTCAAATTCAGACTTTGTGCTATTCAGAGATTTATAAAAGACCTACACTATATGGGCACATGTATGTAGACACCTGACCTTTCCAGCCATATAGAGGTTCTTCCCCCAACCGTTACCACAAAGTTAAAGGAACGCGATTGTATTATATGTCTTCAGATGTGGTGACATGAAATGTGATCTTTACTTGAACTGCGAAACCCAAACCTGTTCAGGCATGACAGTGCACAAAGCCAGATCCATGAAGATATGGTTTGCATGGTTTGGAGTAGAAGATCAAGAGTGGTCTGCTATAAAGCTCTGACCTCAACCTTATTGAAACTTTGGGATGAATTGGAACGCTGACTGCACCCCAAGCCTCCTAACTTACATCACTACCTGACTTTACTAACACCCTTGTGGCTGAATGAATCTCCACAAGCACACTCCAAAATCTATTGAAACATCTTCCCAGAAGAGTGGAGGTTGTTATAATAGCAAAAAGGTCAGGTGTCCACAAGGTTTTGAAGAGTGTAAATGTCCAGCACACTGATGCTATTTATTAATCAAATGTATCATCTTCTCTTTAAAGTACGCAACAATGTTTTACAAATTGTCCAAGGAGGCTTCAGGGTCTCGGTCCCTGCTCATTTTGATGACTGAGTAATTTAAATTAATTTTGTATTTACGGATAATATGGTCATTTTCACCCAGAAAAAAACAACCCATACATAACCTCACTCCGAATACCCCTAACTTTCCCAATGTGAACGTCAGCATAACTTCAGGACTGAATGTGTGACAGTGTGTTTTAATTCTGTTGTTTTCAGACTGAACACATAGTCCTACCTAAATCCATCTCTGCTGTGGACAGCTGTGGAATGTGAAATGCATAAAGACAGCTGCAAGGCCAGGACAGAGTTTTCATTCCAGTTGACTTAATCACACATCCACACAATTTGTACAGTATACATATTATAATCCTACCCATATGTCGCTCAGTATGTTACGATGTACAGAAACACGTGCAGGATGTACAAATGAGAAAGCTCTTTTCTGCTGGCCTGGCTTTAACTATATGATATGCAACCAAGATAATAACGACAGAGTCTGGTTTAAAGTATGTGGGGTTTTCCGACAAACGGCGAACAGATTTTCAACTGGCCTGTGAGCCGCACCCTGTGCTGAAACCAAAACGATGTAAGAAAAAGACTTCTCAAGACAAGATGTTCATGTAGTTTCTAATTTAGAAGTGTCTTTGACTTGAAGAGAGATAAAGGTGAAGGAAAGACTGGTTGTAGCTGCTTTAGTTTAAGTTATAATGCACTCTTGATGTTTCAGAGGTTTCTGTGGTATAAGACCAATTACATGTACAGCATTTGGCTTTGCTCAAGAGAACTGGCAACTTTCTGGTGCTGGGATTAGAACTCATGACCTCCTAACGAGAAGTCCAACATCTTAACCATTAAGCTACTACTTCCCAATTAATTGCTTCATGATGTGTTTTCATTGAAAAATAATTGAAAAAAGACTGCACTAAGCTCTATATGAGTTTCTATGGATCTTGTAAGGGGGAATACCATACAGAGCATTCTCTGCTTGCAAGCATTCCATTGTGTCCAAACACGTAGCATAGCATTCAGTAGCCACTTTATCCTAATAAGGACCAACACATGCGAAATGTCAAATTCGATGTCAAGCTTTTCGATTGGGGATTTGAATTCTGTTCGCCAGCTGAATACAATAAAGTAAAAAAATATTTGTCGTATGTCTCGTACAATAAGTACAAAGTTAGCGACACAGCACATTAAAACACATTCAAAATGAAAATATCCTGTCTCAAGAATTAAAGGTGTATATGATCACTACAAACATGCCATGTCATTAAATATATTTTGAATTGAATAAACAAGGAAGGTTCAACAGACACACGAACACCACATTTACACAGAACTGAATGATGTTTTGCCGAATCACACTCCCTCTCTTTCAGCATCTGTTGTCATCCTTCAACCTTTCCTGTAACTCAGAGCTTTTCTATACACATTTTCTGGAAACCCTTGCTTTTATCTTGTCTTCAGACATTGTTGTTCAGCTCACGGTTAATGGTTGCCGTGCGCCATGATTCTTGTTAAATGGAAACAAAGCTTTGAGGGGGGAAATTGAACCACGCGGCCATGCTGTTGTGGTTTACTCAGGAAAAAGCGTAGGGTATGACGACCTTTGTGTTGCTTAGGCTCGTGCTGCCTCCTCAGTCCTGTAGTGAGCAGGTTTACTACCACTCATGAAATATTTATGACAGTCTGTCTGTGGCAACAGTTGAACTAATACTGTTGTAAAAGAATGGACACTTGTTAGGATGTTCTATATTAGAGTCCTGGAAGACAGAAAAACGGGATGATTCAATAAACAATTCTTCTGATAACTGAGATTGAAAAGGTGTATTGTTTAACCCAAACCTCCTGACTGGATTTATGTTTGCTTTAAAAGGTAAATACTTGGGGATGTGCTGTGGTAAGGAAACAAACAACATACTCATGGTAATGGGGCAGAAAGTTACTGTGTTGTTCATGATTATGATTTTCTTGAGATGTATTTATTCCTCTCATACCAAAATGATTTGAAATTGATTATTATTTTTTACTTACATATAGTTATACATTTATAGTTACAGTTTATACTTTCACCGAGAAAGAATTGGACCTTAAATATGGTGCTATCAAACCAGGAAGTGTAAAGTCCTCTGTCTGAAAGACTTTCCCGTGTCAGAAAAAGCTAAACCCGAAACTGGCTCCTTCAATGAATGATAAATAAACATCACTGAAAAAAAAAAAAAACCTATACAATTTTTTTATTAGCTTCAGATTATGTGCATGTTTTGCATTAGATGTCCATTTGAATGAAACTGGTCACTATACAATCGATAATATTCAGTATAAGAATGATTCAAATGAATGAGCATTCGGCGACTCTGAATCTAGAGTTCGTCACTGATGTGGAGTGTGAAATAAAGCGATTGTTTAAAGGCCCTGTTAGCAGGTTTCCGTTCTGACCGTGAAATGGTGGCAGCACTGGACTTATTAAACTTATTGATTAAACAGCTGAGTCAACACTTTTTTCCCTCCGATGTCTACAATTATTCGTACTTAGTTTTTTGGACATAACAAGAGCTGAGCTGACGGAAATGGTTTATAAGGGCAAAGGGGATTTCCCCTAAAGCACCGTATTGTAAAATAGATACTGATCTGAAGCCACTTTGTGTTTATTTATGTTTCCAGTTTAACCTGAAACAGCTGATCTGGGACCAGTTGAGGCTGTGGTTCAGTGCAGCATGATTATGTGTCAGTGTCAGCCGGCTGACATGACTAGCTCGAGATGAAATGCTTAGTCATTGAACTGTCTCACCAGAGACCGACGATGAGAAATGACTGATGGTGTGAAGAGTTTAAGAAGGTGAAAACAAGCAGTCAAGCCAAATCTAATCTTCACTGATTCAGTGTTATACAGTAAAATTCATTCAGATCAGCAGTCAATGTTTAGGACAATATTATTGATAAACTTCAGTTTTCTTTCATTTTGGAGGTAGAGTGGGATTTATAGGAATTGCTACAGAAATATTTATTGTGTCCAAGCGCTACATTAGTTCTTTAAACACAGACCACAGTCTGTCCTTATTTTTGTTTATGTGGTCGAAAATTGCTTTAAAGCATCTGGAAGGGTCATTTTCTCCAACCGTGTGCTGGTCAGGAACAGCCTGTGGGAGAGTTTTTATTGTAGCTTGTCTATAAAAACCAGCATTAAAAAACCCACAGTCACTCCAACCAGCTTATGGGATGCAGCTTAAACGATCTCTGGGGTTTCAAGCTCAGTCTGGTGCTTCTCTTGGGAATGTTGGAACACTTGTTTCCTGTGTCGTGCTACCACAGCGCCCCGAGACAATCTGCAGTGTTTATTCTCAGAGAGATATATAGCAATAAATTTAGCAGTGGGCCTTTGTTTGAGATTTTCACAGTTCCTTTCTTTGTCTCTGGGGAAAATCAAGCCTGAGAGGTTTTGTGGAAAATGGAAAATGTGATGTGTGAATGGAAAAAAAAGGGACAAAACTTTAAATAAATAAATAAAACAAGAAGTTGCTAAGATAGTGTCACCCTGGCTATGTTCTCTTTGCTTCGTCACAGGGATATGGTCAAATAAGGATATAGCAAGAGACCGTGTATATGTTATTGTTTCTATAGTAACACATTCATTCACATTGACCGAGTGTTTTACATAAACACACGTAATTGCTTGCTTAAATGGAGTCTTCAGTGTCAGGGCTTCATCACAGAGATAAATCGGTTCCTTTAGTAGCTGTAGTGGTTTTGGATCATATTAACCTAAATAGAGAGCAAGAAAAAGAGGAGCCGGTGCCGGAACAACTATTTCTGTGTTTTGTGTTTTCTGAGAATAATGCATGTGCTGTTCTTGGAAAACTGCAGCTGTGTTGGATGCATGTTGATTACTTTCATGTAACAGCACACTTCACTGTGGCTTTTTTTCTTTTTCTGTGGTAGATGGTAATTGAAAAAAAGGTATTTTAAAGGAGCAGTATGCAAATTTCGACCACTCTGCTGTCTAAAAGACACATTTCTATTACAACAAAAATATTAAAAACCTTTATTTTCCACTTAATTCCAACTGACTCATGTTAAAAATAATGCTTTAGCCTTTATTGTTCAGAGTTTTCAGGTCTGTAAAAGTGAAAAAAAAATTAAAATATAAATATAAATTAATTGCATGAAAACTTCAGGACTGACAGTATTTCCAAAGTATGTTTGAAGTTCTATAGTTATTTGAGGAATTGTAGGATATTTAATTACATATCACACCTCTAAAGGAGAAAAAGAACGCTCATAGGGAACTCTTCAGAGGAAGCAGATGTATTGACTGTCTTTTAAAAAATCAATTAAACAGATGTAAGCGAATAGGTTGCTATTATAATAATGAATTTGCTTTGAGGCTTTTAAAAAATAGCAAAACCACAAGGAAAACCCACAGGCCAGGATCTAACATCATTACTTAACTGTAACGACCTGTGTGTGTGTAAAATGAACACTTTGTGTTGGTATTGTGGGTTTCTAAGAAGCAGCTCAGGGCCTGGGTTTGTTAGCGTGGGCGAGTCGAGTGTGAGTGCCGTGCCACGTCCGGTAGTCGGGCTCAAATCTGTCTCTTTACTCCAATGCCAATCCCACAGAGGAAATAAAAGAGAGAGGAAGCGGAGAAGAAAGAGAGGTTCGCCCTCTCCTCAGGGAATGTCAAGTCGAGCCTCCTGGATGATCAGTTTTAGTTTTTTTTGCCCTCACCGCATTCAGACCTGGGATCTCACTTACTCCCTCCTCCTTCATTCAGACCTCGGTGGACTAAATAGAGACTGTGTGATATAACGAGGGAGAGGACGCTGAACTAGGTTCAGATCTGATTGGTCTGGCACATTCAAAAAAGAGAGTGTGAGAAAGTTAACTACAAATTAGCAGAGGTGTGTGTGGGAGATCTAAAGGAGAACAGGGTTCTCATCAGCATTCACTGGCTTTTCTCTTGAAGCACAAATAAGGATATAAAAGAATTTAGATAAAACATTATGCATTTATAGAAAGTCCACAAAATGCAGTTGCTAATCTTCTTTAATGTATGCCTTTAAATAAATCATGTGATACACATTACAATAGATGCTGGATCTAAAGGGGTTAATCAGCTGACCAATCAGTATCATTACAGAGCAGTCCATCAATACCATGACCTCAGTAGCCTCATTTCTAATCATATCTAAAATTAGAGGCCACTAATGAAAGCCACTCGAAATGTATGTGTGTGTGTGTGTGTGTGTGTGTGTCCATGGCTGAAAAACAAACATCAGCAGTCTTGCTGTGTTCTGCAAGTGACTGCTTGTCATTATTAATCAGATCCCTGCTGTCTCTAAGCCTGACCAGAGGTAAAATATACTGTCCTTTTTTATGTAACCTGTGGAAGCAAGCAGGGCATCAGACACTCCAGTCGTGTGCAAAATGCCATGCTGTGCTATGCCCGACTAGTGGGCGTCCGGATGTGTACCATTTTTTCAGCAGGTGGCTGAGCTTGTGAGAGTTACCAGGCTGTGAAGTGGAAAAATAAATCCATAACCTAAAAGCTAAGGATTTGAGAGGTTCTGCTGCAAAAGCTCTCGAGCCGTCCCTCAAGCACGGTAATTAACCCCAAGTTAATTCTAAGCAAAGCAGTGACCCTGCTTCTCCTTCCTGTCCTTGTTTTTCAGATCCACGGGTTGTTTAAGATGTTGTGCAGGATGCTAGTTTAATGTAGCATAAAAAAAAGAAGAAGAAGAAAAGAATGAGGAGTGAAATGAAATGAGTGTGTGTCCTCCCCTGCAGTCCCATAATTCTCCTCGCAGTTTGAAGCGTCCTTCTCTTAAAGATTACACTTTTTAAACTGTGTTAGGTCATATTATAAAGTATAACAGCTTCAGTGTGAGTATGAACGTCAATCTAGGATCAGTTACAGGCTCAATTACACTAAACACACACAATGAGTGAACACAATTCTAAAGAAATAACAGAGCTAGATGATTTAGAAAAGGGCACGAACATGGGCCTTGAGGACAAAATGTTTTTTTCTTTTGGCGCATTAAAGCGTATACTAAAAATACAAAAGTTGAAAAAGCGTACAAAATGGAGAAGATGGTTAATTTTATTTATAGTAATGAGTTTGTGTTTTGATCAAGGACCAGTAAAAATGACTTACTTGCTATTAAGCAATGCACTGTAATGTCAATCAGTACTGTAACTATGTTTTATACAGAAATGAATTGCTTACTTAAGAACATCATTAAACAGTTAAATGATCTCTGTTTATGTTGGTTTCTATGGTCTCTTCTGGAAATGAACATTTTTTGTTCTTGGTCTTGGCAGTAAAACAATATAAATATATATAATAGATACAACTGACCTACATTTATTTGAAAATGAAAGCAGGAGTGCAGACTGCAAAACACTTACATCTTAGAATAATGTAACCTTGAATATAGTCCAAATTCTTAGCTCATTCATAAAATAAAACATTTTTAATAAGTCAAAGGATCTGCCAATGGAATGAAATATAAGTTTTTATGTTTTGGTGTTCTAAAAGACCTGCTAATCAGATGCTGTCAAGTTCTGTTAACTCATGTATAGAGTGTTTGAATATGTTAAACAAAATCTGAACAATAAGTAACGTTATCTATATGCTTATGTATATGTATGTTGATGAGATATATAGGCCTCCTAGAACGGTTCTGCTAGTGAGACTTACAGTTATGTTGACTCAATACATCACTGAGTTATAAAGTATTAGAATGACCTTTGAGACACTGATGGGGATTATTTTCATGGGATGTGGCTAGAAAAGATGATGAGGAAACAGTGCTGGAATGCAGCATTAGCCCATACACACACACACACACACACACACACACACACACACACACACACACACGGTCTAATAGCCAGTGACTGAGTCACTGTGACATCTTCGTCCGCTGGCTGACTCGCCGTCCTCACACGACAGGGTCACTGACTGTTCTTGATCTGCCACAGAGAGCACATACTCCGTTGCCAAATGTGACAAGTCATATATTTTTTTCAGGAAACAGAAACAAAAAGTCAGGATGTGTGCATCGTTAGTCATCAGGTTTTCAATATTACTGAGCAACCAAGTGAAAAACGAAGGTTTTTTTATCATTTGGCAGAAGAGCACAGGAATTCCCCGAATTTACACACCTTCGAACGCTTGTGAGGGAAAATAATTTGACCGAATGATTTAATTTATTCTGCTACTGAACACCTTTTCACATCAGATTCTTCACCAGAGATGAGCACGCTTGACCGAGTGTATTTGCATTCATGAAAAGCCATGTGAACTCTCTAAAAGGGGGAAAAAACATGGTTAAGCCATGGAAATGGAAATAAGTCTCAGCAATTAGTGAAGTAAGGGTAAAGGCCTTGAGTAATAAACGAGTGAATTTCATGAAGTTTAAATAATAAACCCGATAAAACATATTATTAAGAGTGAAAAATCTGTTGAGTGTTTAATATAAGCTCAATTAAATATTACAAAGATATGAGTATTCCAACCTGCATGCTAAGCTGGCTAACTCTACTACTGTTAGCAGTAAACAAAATTCATTTAGTAATTTAGTTGTATTTTTAGCCGTTTAGCTACTGTTTAATCCTTCTCTCAGACTATTCAATTAAAATTTATTCATTTTTATTTGTATAGCCCTTTTAAAATTGTCTCAAAGCAGCATTACACAGATAATGTGGTGAATATGACAATCATTTGTAACAAACACAAGCTAGCAACTAGCATTAGCGTATAATAGCTGATGCTGCATTATACATCTGGGACTTTGTTACTGTACTCACTGTGGTAATGAGCATATGAATGTTCGCATGAGTGAATCGTAAGCTTTCCCACCACAGTCAAGTCTTTTTATTCTTCCTGATTTGACCCAGGCTTTGAAACCCAATCCAATTAGCCCAATCTAGGCCTGTACGCTCTAATTACAGCCTAATCCTAGAATGCTGTTTTTGCGTGCTTCAGTGGTATTGACGGACCGTGAAAGGAAACACTCTCTCAGCCCTGGTCATGCTCTAATGCATATTTTAGCCCTTTTAGATAGAACCTGATAATCAGATGATTATTGAATCCGTTTTTGTTAAAAACAATGAATAAGCAGGGCACAGCTTTGAGGCTGCTTTTTATTTTGTTTGCTTTAGTAGCTTAATGAATGCCTGTATGACTCCACAGGAGACATACGTTTACAAAAAAGGTCACTGTAGTACAAATAGCAAACATGGAACATTTTCATTTACTTTTGATGTAAGACTATCTCAAGTTCCTACTTATTCATCAAACGGCATATGCTCCCGGGATACATGGTGCAAAACATATTTTGTGTGTACACTTAATGAGTGAAAATACACGGCAGACTTTCTTTGAGAGGCTTTCCTACATTAATTTTGGATTAAGATCTCCTGCATTCCAGCAAGCTGGTATTATATAGTTTTTAAATGCAAACATATCGCCTGTGATGATATGCTTGTCGTCTCACTGCCTGAGTAATATATCGAATGATCGCATGTGACGGGATCAAATGTGTAAAAATAAACCCTTATGCATTAGAACAGGTGGAAATAAATTCATATCAAAACGTGAACATAAATTAATCATGTGAATAAGATATCTTGTAGAAAAAAAAAAAACATGAAAATACATTAATCATGTGTGTGTTCAGGGGGTTGTTCTGTTTCTGTTGTGTATATTTTTGTGGTTATAATTACTGATGAGTCATTTACTCCGACTCCTGTGTTTGCCTCCATAAATAGCTGAGTGGTCGAGGTCTCGTGTTCGAGCAGAGGGTCAGGCTGCTCATCTGACTAATGGATGGTGCAGAGACTAAATAAGTGGCCACTACTTCAATAGTGAAATGTAGTCTCATATAATGCTGATTAGGATGTGCTGTGACACAAACGCATACCCGTACACACACACACACACCCACCATGTTTTCAGTGTATTCTATTCTTTTTTTTTTTTTTTTTAAAAATTTCCTGCTTCATTATGTTTTTTTTTTTAAACATTACCTGGTTAGCTGTGGAGAGTATACATAAGTGATTTCCACTTTTAAAAATTACCTGAGCCTTTGGTTTCAGCTTCAAACTTTTAAGATGGAAATTTACCCATCTCATTTTTGTTTCCTCTCACAGCTTTCACAGCTCTCCTCTTCAGGCTATTACAGTGCTCCTGATGTAGAGAGTAAATGAGCTTCCAGCCCAATCTGATTAGCAGCCCTAGAATTGACAGATGCTGTGACAGAACTGCACGCCTTGACAGATTTACGGCAATACGAGATTACTATAGGCGTTGAGTATTCGTGTGTCTGTTACATAGAGTTACTACCTATGGACCAACCTGCAGATAGAAACATATCAAAGGCCAGAGATAGATGATTTACCTGGTCTGAATTTGGGTTAAGCTATGAGAAATTAAACTAAGCTCTAGTACAAATTCTGGCACCAACCTTGATGAAGCAATGGCTGACTGTTGCTCCCTGGTGGTGGTATACGTATTTACTATTCATGCACTCCAGGCTGCAAACTGAAACCTCTGAAGAAGTGATCACTTGGCGCTTCCTAATTAGTCTTGGAAATCTGTTCTTTTGTGTATTGTTTTTGTTTTCCAGCTGAAACAGAGAACGCTCTGAGGATTCCGGACATGGACGTGGCCCAGCAGCTGAGGCTCAGAGAAAGTCAGCGCTTCTTCGAAGAGGCCTTCCAGCATGATGTGGATGTTTACTTCTCCTCTGCACACTTGCAGATAGATTACAAAAGGGGTAAAGTACTTTGACACTTTGATAATCATTCTTATGAAATGTGGTTCTTTATTCTCATTATGATATTTGAGACGTTTTTTTTTAAAATGCTCTTTAGCGCCCATGAGCAGCATCTCATCCATGGAGGTCAATGTGGACATGCTGGAGCAAATGGACCTTTTGGACATTTCGGATCAGGAGGCGCTGGACGTGTTTCTTGCCTCGACCGAGGAGGACGACTCATGTCCGTGTCCACTAGAAGGTAGCAGTAAACAGCTTACAAATCAGATCTGTAAAAGAAACGTTCATGTGTTTGGGTTTAGTTTATTGCAAGTGTTTACTTACAAGACAAAATCACTGGATATGAACAAAACAGAGCATAACAATGTTATAGTGCAAATATGACAGTCTTGGTCCTTGGTATTGTATGGGTTTCCTTTGGGTTCTCCGGGTTCTTTTAAAATGCCTAAAAACATGGTAGGTGTATTGGTGATGGTTACTGTATCTGTGTATATGTTGCTTAGATGTAGACAGGAGTTCCTGCACCACAGCTCTGTAGGAAAATGCACTTACTGAAGTGAATCTTTAGCAACAATAATTAAAACACTGAAATTATTGAATGACTAGGAGTGAGATCTGAAAGACACCTGATCACTAACATATAAAAGAGTTTGATATCGCAGCCATCCGTGGTGATGAAGCTGATGGCTGTAACTGTGATTTCTCCTCAAGGTCTCAGTGGCAGTAACGACATCGATTCTGCGCTGAGGGAAGAAATCTCCATGAGAGTCCCAGACACCTGCCAGCTGAAATCCCGGATATCCTCTACTTCCTCCACTGCCACCTCAGACAGCCAGGGGGAGGACGGCGCAGAAACCCCCGTCGTCCAGTCGGATGACGAGGATGTTCAGGACGACGATGGGCTTTTGATAAACGGTACACCTCCAGCCAACTGTGCAGGAGAAGACCCTGAGCTGTCACTATGAATGGCGTCACCGGTTACTACTGATGAATCCTGTACTTCAGTGTTTGTGTGCTGTTAAAGACTTTCTCTGGTAGGTTGCCTCTTTTTAGCCTGATTCCACGTCCCCACGGATTCTATTTTGCGTGAATTACTTTTTCTGCAGAGAACATTTCTGTTCACCTGGACTGCTGCTGTAGATTATAAAGCTGACAGATGTACGAATAATTGCCATATTGTATTGGATATAACGACAACAGAGTAGCAAAGCCTTATTTAGGATTAATGATGCAGGTATACAAAATGTACTGTTTCTTCTGTCTACTTCTATATGTTTGAGAAAGTAAGCTTAGTCTTCTGTCATATGAAATGTGCATCGCTTTACTGTGCATTGTTGTCCTATCTCTTTCATGCCTTCTAGTAATGTCTACTTGATTTTAACTCACACTTAAATATTTTTTAATATCAAAATAAAGTCAACCCTAACTTTGGAATGTTGGTGTTGGAATACAATTGTGTTTACCATGTAGTATTTATTCGGCAGCATGAAATGTAATAACTGAGACTAATTATAACAGAGCATGGCATAATTGTGATAATAATGCTGATGTAATACCTATTTATTTATTCAATACCTTCTTCAGGGTAAATTAATGTGTTTATTTGCCACTTCAATTTTCTCATTTATGGTTTTCCATTTGAAAAAAACACCACAACTGGCACAAAATCTTGCTATATTAAGCCCTTAAGACACAGAATACGGTCCTTATATTGTATAAATCTAAACTTCACCAGTTCTTAATTAGGTTTCAAACAACATTGTTTTATACAGTATTGATTGTAAAAACTGATTTTGCACATCTCATCGCATACTGGTACATAATTAATACTAGCTCTCCGTCAACTTTCTGTATTAAACTTACAAGACACATGAGGGGAAAGCGAAATTGTTCATAAATATTGTGATACAAATGAAAACGACCTCAAATAACCCCTTTTAATAAATTACATTTTACCCAATTGTGCACAAGATGCTGTGTCTAATATAGATAATATAGTAGTGTTTGTATGTTTGTGTGTGTGTGTGTGTATATATATATATATATATATATAATTTTTAAAGTGCAGACTGATTAATATGCAGGCTATTACGCTGTTTTATGTATGGAATAAAACACTATGGGGTAAGCGTATTAAATGATCAGTGATCATTTGGGATGTTGTGGGACAACATAAGGTTCTTTAAGGTCCAATGAGAGCACATTGCACTTTTCTTGAATGATGGCAATTCAATTCCATTTGATCTGTGTAGCACTTTTAACAATAGACATTGTCCCAAAGGTCCCTGTATGTTTATCCCTAATGAACAAGCGGCAAGTAGTGGCAAGGAAAAACTCTCCGAGGTGGTGTGAAAAAAAAAAACCTTGGCAGGATCCCTCATCTGGGATGTAGTTCCATCATTGTTGAGGATATCAACTGTTCACTGCTGAAGACTCGAGTGCAAAACTGTTCATAGAAATTGAAGCCCTAATCCATTATAGCTGTAACTGCTTTATACTACAGCTTATAACTGTTTATATCATTTACAGTACAAATTAATCTTCATGGTTTTTGAGTTAAAACGTCTACAGTAACCTCATGGAGCTTTAGGCTGTTTATGTGGATGTTTGAATGCTTTCCAGGTCCAGGAAGAAGAATTGAACAGGATCACTGGTACATTTTTGTTATTTATTAAAGAGCACCATGTCACATTTACGATGAATAACAACAAATATCTTCATCCTGAAGATTTGTAAGACTAAAGTTTCAGCTTTAGCTCTGACTGTTACAAGGTGCTGACTACAGAGACGTTTTCCAAATAATCTACATTATATGATTTGCTTTTCTTTTATATATGCCAGAAAATAAAGGACTTAATTTATGTATAATTTCTGAAAGTGAAAGGATTATGAGTACTTAGAGACTTTCCTTGAAAAATGTTTTGTTTTGGGGTTTTTGTCTTATTAACTCTCATTCAGGTTTTTTAATTCTTGATGTGTTTTGGGTATGTGAAGTAATATATACTTAAAAAAATGTACAACAAGGTCGGACTGAACTGGACAAAAACCCGTTTCACAGCTTAACACTCAGAGAATGTGATTAAGTGATAAACACATTGTGCAGTGACAAAGTTCAAACTCTACCCGAGCTCACCAACACCTTCACTCTGCTTGGCTCTCATTAGTATTGTGACAAAAAAAATTAAAATACAATTAAAAAAGCACATTCCTTTATTTCTGTATAAACACAGAAAATGAGTGCAGAGGATTTTATCTTCCACAAACAACAACAGTCTGCCAAATCACAAGTCGCAAATCACAAGTCGCTATTTTACAAAAGATAATGAACACGTTGAACAAGCAGCATGACTTTATTAGTCGAGTCTCAGGAATGTCTGATACAAAAGTTTGCTCAATTTTTGTTTATTGCTTACTGGTTTGCAAATGAAAACCACCTAGATAAGCGAATATGATAATAATTCCTTTCAAAAATGATAATTCTAAGCATCCTTAGAGGAAACTTCACCATGCTAACAATTACAGGTTATGAGGTATAGCTAAATAATAATAAACTATAAGGTCAGATTAATAAACACACTACATTTTCTGGATCTCTTATAACGAGGACCTCGGGGAACTTTATAACCCAATAAACGTCATTAAAATGATGTTCGTTTTTTTTCTAATCAGGACAAATTTGACTTTGTAGTGTAATAGTCAAATAGTATTGATAAGAGGAAAAACTTGGTGACTGACCCCTTATTGATGCAAAACCATCTGATAACTGCTGGCTGGTAATCTATTGCGAAAGTGCAAAGGTTCGCACATCCTCATTTTAAAACGATGACACCAACCAATCATTTTCCGAATTACAATCACTCTATATACGTATATATGGTTAACAAAAGTCGTCCAAATTTATTACAAGTGGGAGAAATGTGAATTGGGTGCAAAGATGTTTCTTTTTTTTTTTTTTATACCTGTTTTTCCCCGCTATGTGATTGTGTACGTATGTGTTTATATTCACTTTTTTTTTAGACTTGTTAAACTGTATTTTTTATTGTAGGTCTGATTCACATTGCTGGTAGTCTTTATTTATTTACTTATTTTTATTTAACGTTTTTTTTGTGTTTGAGTTGAGGAATTGTTATGAACAATTATTATGTTATTACTACATTATAATAATAAGTATATTTTTTTTCTGGTCAGTAAAATGTACACTTTTTAACCCAAACACTATTCATTTAATTGAAAGAGTTCTGGTGAAAAGTTTTTTTTTTACACTTTAACTGATAATAAAAAAATAAATAAAATAAATTGATAGAGCTGCTGGAATATTGATGTTGTAAAAAAGCTTCTGTAGAAATAAAAGAAACAGGATTTTTAGGCAAAAAATGTAAAACTGGGGTATATTTTCCAAGTCCACTGAACCCGACCAGATGAAAATGTGCACCCAGATGTGGAAAACAATACCGCCGGAAATCAGTGTTGTAAAACTTTCAATCACGTGCGCGATAAAGGAAAAAAAAAACGTGTCCAAGTTATTTTGATTTAAGAAGCGCATCTGTCGGTTGTGCTGTTGTTTTTTCTGCAATAAAAACCAGGCTGTGGAGACTGAGGTGAGACCTGCATGTCCCCTGGGTTGGACTGGATTAGTGGCAGAGATCAGGATGTCGGGAGCGACTCCAAAACACGAGGCCATCTTGTATCAGTCACAGCTCGCTCTGTGATAACCGAATCACTGTGTATAATACCCTAAGACAACCGTCAGTCTGCCCTTCTTACCCAGAAGAAGAGAAAAGGACGCAGATCGGAGGTGTTTTTCTACATGTCCGAAGGCCCATTTCTCGATGACAGTTGAGCGCTCGGAGCTCCCCGACCGCGCTCACACACAACCGACTGCCTTTTTTTGTTTTTTTTCCTCCTCCTCCACATGTCCCGCCTCCCACGCAGGCCCCCCGACCAATCACCAAGCGCCTTCCCCGATACGTAATGACGTCTCCTAGTCCGGGCGCATGCGCAGTTTCATTTCGTCTAGCGCTCCTCACGGTTCACATCGAAGATGGCGGCAGGCTTCGACCTGCTGGTGGAGGATTCTCTAATTAAAAGAGTGGACAAGAAAGTTTTCGGCGCGATCGCAGCGTGTTCCAGGACCGAGCGCAGAACCTTTTATTGCGTTAACTCCGAGGGAAGAGTACGGGCAGGGGTAAAGAACGATGCTAACTTCGGGATAGTAGGGAATGCAACTAGCTAACGTTAACATTTGTGAGCAAAGAAGCTACTGGCTACGAGGCTTGTGTTTCTAGCAGGTAATCTCGCGGTGTGTGAACCTGCGCTCCCGGTTCAACACATTTCATTCACCACAAGCGTGAAAACGAGCAGCGCGCTCGGTGGAGTCTGCTTTCCACCGTGACCCGCGCTCCTCTCACTCCTCACACGTCTGTTTCCTACTTCGTAGCCCTGTACAGGAGGGAGAAAAAAGGGGGGAACGGTTTCCCGGCTGTTTTAGCTGTGGATGCGAATTAAAACACGGATTAGACCAGGCGCTTCGCTCCGGACTTGAGCGGGGCACCGTGTTAACGCGATCCGGTGCCTCCGGATGCTATGGTAACTACTTTGCCTGGCCACGAAGTCAAGCTCGGGACGTCAACAGTGCAAACTTTGGACGGGGGCGATGCGATGGATCCGCGTTCAGAAAGCACGCCAGCGTCGAGCGGCTCGGCGAGCGAGCCTGCCGCTTCAGCTCCCGTTAACGTGACCGCGCCGGTGGTGAACAACGGGCCCGGCGTAGCGAAAGGACTCGCGAGCGCGCCTTCGACCTCGGGCACGGTGATCCAGACGTCTTTCGTGAGCGCGCCTGGCGGAACCGCCACCACCGCCATCATCAGGCCACCTATGCAACCCGCGACTTTAACCATTAACGGGAGTAACAGTGGCGCCGGCTGCGTGCTGACAGCTGCGACCGGCGTCGCCACCACGGCCAACGCGCCGCTCCCGAACGCCCAGCCTCCTGTCAGCGTGAGCGCGAACCCGGCGGTGTCAATCAAAGCCGAGTCGCCGCAGACCGTGATCCAGAGCGCGGCCCATACCGGATCTCCGCAGGTCTCCCCTGGGGCAGCCAAAGGCGCTGGGCTGATGCATGCGACGACGGCGGTGAGAGGCGGAGCCCCGGTGACAGGAGGCGGGGCTCCGGTGGCATCAGCCGCGGCGGGGTGCGTGAGGACCATCGTGCCGCAACAGGTGCTCGCTCCCCGCCTCCCACAGAGTAGCCCGGGCCAGCCGAGCATCCACAACATCCAACTTCCTCCAGGTACTCCATTCTTCTCCACATCTCACTCACATCGGCTGTGTCAGGTCTTTACACTCAGTCCATCCTGTACATACATACATACATATATAATGTGTGTGTGTGTGTGTGTGTTATATCAAAGGTTCCCACATTCCTCCCGAAGAATCCCATGTTTTCTGACAACTTACTGTCTCAATTTATTTTTGTTTGTAATCAGGTTGAAAATCACTGCATGCCACATAAGAGGAACTCCAGGACTGGGCTTCCAAACCAGTGTATCATGTGATAAAAACTTTTGCAACATGCAGTAGAGGAAACACCAACCCTGTTTAGGTCACTTGGGAAAATGGTGTCATGTTTCTCTGTGTTTTGAAAGTGTGCACTATAAAACATCATGTAAGGTGCATGGTGGCTGTAATGGGCATTGTATGATCCGGACATCTGCACTGTGGGGGTGAACGGAAAAGTCTGCGAGATGCCATGAGTGCCAAATTAGTGCACTGTATCAGACAGTATCTGTGGACTTTTTACTAATATTGTGGAATCCAGATGCACCATCAGCATTTATTATAGAGTTGCTGGTTATTAGTTTGTTTGACTGCTTACTTAATTTATTCCCAAAAGCATATATTCCAACACAATTGGATCTGTAAATAACCAGAAATTTGACCTTGTGAAATCTGTACATGTTGAGGATTAAAAAATGTACTGAGGGATTGGTGGAAGAGTCTTATTCACTACTGGATAATGCAGACATATAGTAAAGTATAATTAGGGAAAATCTATCCTGTGTGAAGCTGCTTTGAGACAGTGTTCATATACAAATAAAAATAAATCGAATGATCCAATATCGTTGTTATATGCGCATATAACAATGAAGGCTCAAGGTCAATGCACCTGTAACTAAAAGCCTGCACTACATTATTCAGCGGCGTGAGCGCTATACTAATTCATGCCGCCGCCTCATTTCGTTTGATCTAACTCAATAAGCAGTGGCATGTGAAAGCACTCCGTCTCGTCCTGACTGCAGTGCCCTAGCTTCGTGACACTTGATGTTAAATTTGGCATCGAGAAAGTATTTATGACTGTTCAACTCGTAGAAATGCTTCCTGAAATCAGTGTTCTCATTCATTACGTTACTTAAACATGATCCAGAACAGGTAAATTGTCATTAATAAGGTGATAATAAAGTGATAATAAAGTAGTCCATGTTATTAGTTATAAAGGTGTCATTAATGGGCCGATCCTTTGTTTTATTTTTTTTTGCTCTTAGATTAATTATGATGGATTTGCACGGGATAATTGACGTCCGTATGAAACACAAAGAGAGGATCGTTGTTCGGAGCATGCACATTTTTCGAACTTATCACACTAAAAGTTTTAGTGGAGAAAAACATCTAAATGTGGGGTGTCTTTATAAAAACCAGTGTGAAAACGCTTTTCCCTTTAGGACACGGCGAAATCTTTCGGCAAAGACATTTTTGAGAGCGACATTTCCATAAAATCTCGAAAATGCCACTATTTACCGCTGTCGTTACGAGATGAAAAGGAGAGCGGCGATGAGGAGGGGGAAACGAATTGCATTTCGAAAGAAATTTAAAAGTGAGGTACTCGTAGTCCGTGACTAAGCGTGACACCGTAACAACTCTTGCGTGAACGTACGATGTAGGATGCAGCAGCGATCACGGATCTGTCGTCTGTCAGGTTTTGGTCGGGACAGATTTTTGCACAGGGCCATCTGGGCTCTCTTGTCAACAGCTTCTGTCTGAAAAAAAGCGGAGCTGCGTTAGTTCAACGAGAGACACGAACATACAGTGAATGGGCCCCCAACTGCGCCGTGTGTGTGTGTGTGTGTGTGTGTGTGTGTGTGTGTGTCTGTGGGGGGGCTAGTGTGTGTGCCGTAATGGCCAGAATGGATTGTGTGACAATTTCCTCCATTGCTTTTCTTCCCTGTTAGTGCAGCACGGACTGCTTTATAAATTGATCAAACACGATGAGATAAGTCTGAACTCGTTCGGTACATAATGAGCAGCTGTGGAGTGTTCAGACAAGCTTTTTCACAGCCAAACCAGAGCTGTCATTTGTTCTCCGACAAGCATTTTACATTTACATATACTCGGCATGCTGTTTTATTCAAAGTGGCACAGAGCAGAGACTGGATTTTAAAGGAGCCTACAGCGAGACCAGTCGGACATAACTGATTCAGCTATTAAAATGAGATGTGCTTTGGGTTGTGAGCTGTAATTCGTGTGTGTGTGTGTGTGTGTGTGTGTGTGTGTGTTTTCAGGTATGGTGTTGGTGCGAAGTGAAGCTGGCCAGTTGCTCATGATCCCTCAGCAAATGCTGGCTCACATGCAAGCCGCACGTGCGGCTACTCCCGCCAGCACTGCGCCGGGACAGGTTCCCTCCACACAGGTATTCCACATCACCGCAGAATCTAACTCTGTCTCTCTCTCACACACACACACACACACACACACACACACACACACACACACACACACACACACACACACACACACTCTCTACCACTGAGCTCGTATCCAGTATGGAACAATAAGTGTCTCTCAATCCTGTATTATAGTTCATTTATAATGGTATCTTTTGTTACTTTTTACAATTGCTCACATTATACGATGATATAATGAGATCCAAGATGGCGGCGTGGCAGTAGCTCGCAGCAGCCGCTCCAGACCCAAAATAGTGCTTATAACAGGTTTATTGGCAGAGCTATTTTGTGTGTTGTCCTGCACTGTCCTGTGTTGTCCTGCACTGTCCGGTGTTGTCTTTGCACAGTTTGCACCAGGTTGCACACATGCACTTTATGTGACGAGGACACTTACTCGTCCTCAGCCCTGTGTTTTCTGTTTCTGTGATTGTTGTTGCGTGCAGCATCAGGGTTCTGGAGGAACGTTGTTTCATTACACATATGGTTGAAATGACAATAAAAGCTTCTTGACTCAATAATTTGTACTTATTCATAGTTTTATTTGGTTGAATTTAAATCTACTCTGTTATAAATCCCCCCCAAAAGTTCAGTACATTCCAGTAACACCAGTTCATCAGTTCAATAGATTTATTTCTCCTAATTCTTTCCAGTACTGTATTTATAATTATTTGATGTCTTACTTTATACTACATTACAGAGTTACATTAATGGTATGGAAGCTCGTTCCTGTTACTACATTTAGTTTACAACAGCTATAAACAGGTGTTTACATACCCCCCCCCC